>SEYY01010183.1:42500-47057 GCA_009176605.1 Armadillidium nasatum
TATATATATATATATATATATATATATATATATATATATATATATATATATATATATATATATATATATATATATATATATATATATATATATATATATATATATATATATATATATATAGAGATTTAATATGCATAACACTCAGTGCTTTTCACCTTCTAACTTTCGCTTTAGCTTTCGTTTGGTGTATCTGTTCCGCTATCTGTGAAGGGATTTAATTATTGCACTAATAAATCAAAATCACATCTGTCTCCATCATAAATTTATAACGATAAATAAAATTTCCATTTTATTTTATAATTTTATTCATTGCTCGGTATTTTAGTTAATGCCCAAATACCCTAATGCCCAGATGCCAAAAGGTCCAATAGCCCTTATTCCCAAATGCCCAAATGCCCAAATGCCCAAATGCCCTGCATTTATTGAATTCCCCAACCCCATTAGTAAATATGGAGAAATTCACATTAATTCATTTTCTTACAGAAAATTGATATTTTTTCCTTTTATTGAGTTTTTTAAAAATATTTTGCAACTTTATTAAAAATATTATAATTAAAAACGTCTTTCAAAATAGTCTGATTTATTTGTTCATATATATATATATATATATATATATATATATATATATATATATATATATATATATATATATATATATATATATATATATATATATATATATATATATATATATATATATATATATATATATATATATATATATATATATATATATATATATATATATATATATATATATATATATATATATATATATATATATATAGTGTATGACAAAAAAAAAATCATTGTTCTTTCTGGGGTTCGAACAGACGTTCCATCTTAAGAGAATCTAGTCTATCGTCTCAATCAACAGACCGTCCCAACAACCTATAAATATTCTCCTTTAATAAATCTATCTTTTATGAGAATGGATTCCCTTCAGTAGGATTTCACTATGTACACTTGTCCATAGATAATAAATTCCTTTGTTTTCCATTTATTTTTATATTTTTCTCTGCATCTATTGTGTGTTTTTTTTAGCAATATTAATTTATTTCGTCATCATCGTCACCGTCCAACCTGATAGATTACCTGTAAGGTACTCCTCCAGAACCTTCTTAAGTCCTGTGCGAGGAGTAGCCTTGGTTTCTTGAGTAGTTTCAATTTTACGTAGTCGACTTGCTGGGCCTGTCGCTACAACTTCCCATTGTTTCCTATGACAGGAAATCTGTGGTCAGAAATTTAAAACAGTTGAGGGGTTTCAACGGCCATGTTAGCTACTGAAAAGAAACCTTCATCTAGGGACAAAGATCTGGACGCGCGCAATATATATATATATATATATATATATATAATAATATATATATATATATATATATATATATATATATATATATATATATATATATATATATATATATATATATATATATATATATATATATATGTGTCAGATATTATACTGTAGTAAACCAATAATCATGAGATTATTAGAAAGGAAAAAAGCAAAAAAATATTTTCCCTCCCTAACAACCTCCTGACTTAGTTTACTTCCGAATGAAAAAAATACTAAGATAATTTGATTTAAACGATACACCCATTCGCATTTAATTTTGGTAGTGGACTGTATTTTGTTATAGGAATGAGAAATACGAATGGGGAGAATCAACAACTCTAGTTGCCAACTCTAAGTTTCATTCGGAGCACATTTCAACCTATTCCTTTGTGTCTTCAATTGAAATGACCCACTTTCGTTAGACAACAAGGGAACAGCCAAAGATTGGGTCTCTTTATTCTTATATAAAATAAATAATCTATTTAAAATAAAACTTTAACCTTCCTACCCTCTCCTTTCGAACCAAACCATCTCAAAAGAATTGTGAGAACTATTCTCTAAAATATTTAAGAATGGCTTAGTTCGAAATTAACTGAAGAGACAATCCTTCAGAACTGAAGAAAGTAAGAGGATAAAAGTGAGAATAATTTTCATGTTTATTTTATTATAAGGATAGTAAAAGGGGTCTGTAATGAATATAATAAATAAAATATAATCCAAATGTTGTTGACGTTACGTTAATATTTGATTATGGATACAGTAATGTATTTAAATAAACCAAAAATATAAATATAATATAATAAATAATTTGTAAATAAATAAATATAATATAATATAGTTAAAGCGTCAATATACCTAAATAATATAGTAAAGCTATCTTACTTAATTAATAATATCTAACTTATAAGTTAAAGAGTCCATTATTTTATAAACTTTAAGTTTATACAGTAAAGTTTTATTTACATCTAAATACTAAGAGTGTAAATAAACCAATTTTTTAACTTAGAACTAAGTTATAATTAAGTATCTGACTGTCTTATTTAAAAACAGCAACTCTTAATATTTACAATAATTATTTTATTTACAAGTCACTCCATTAATTCTAGAGTGGAACTTCTAATAAGTAGATTTATTTTATCTACCAAGAACACATTATAAATATTACTGAAATAATAACTCAAATGTAACCTAACAATTTAAAAGTGTAAATGATTCTAATAAACAAACAATAAAAAAATCCTATTGTGTATCATATGTTGTAAGCAAAGCTGTGAATGAAATTTTTTAAACACCGAAGAAAGGTGTTTTAAGTCTCACCGAAAAATAGAAAGGAGGATAGGATAGGAACTTGAAATAACCGAAATTCCCTAACTAATGATGATTACCTCACATCTGAAATAAAAAATAAAAAAAGATGAATCTAGAAGATATTTAATTGTCTGTTTTTCAACGTAGGAAATTGTAGAATTCAAGACAAAACTTAAATTTCTACAACTTCGCGTAGGAAGACAATTAAATAAGGAAAGACTAAGTTGAAGTCTTAATAGGATTTTCGTTTTAGTACTCACCGGAGAAGGGGAATCTGTACGAATTCCACTTCTCTCAAAGCTAGAAAATCCTAAAAAGATATCAACTTCAGAATTAAGTTGACAGGAAAAACACTCGGTACTTTCTTTTCTTTTTAACTTACTGGAAAATAGGTGAGGCGTACCGAGAAAAAACCTAACTAAGAATTAAACCAATTCGTGCAAAGTTAATAAAATATTTCCGTCTGGTTATTTATAAAAAAAAAAAGCATAACCAGACCCTGGCTTAGGCCTCCTCTGATTAGAACCAGAGTTTTAATCCTAATTGGGATTTGCAAAGTTTAAAACAACTATGCAAATAAAAATAATAAAGATAATTTAACCTGTGAATCTAAATTAAAATAATGGAACTAAAAAGAACGATTTAAAAATGATATAAGGGAGGTAATCTAAAGTTCCAATATTCACAGGTTAAAAATTCTAAAACCTTCTTATAAGGAAGAACGTCTAAGAATGCCGGAGTATGCTAATTTCTAGCTATTTATACTCCGACAGTCGACGGAAAGGTAATTGTTTTTAAGTAAAAAAGAAAAACAAGAATAATCTTCTAACAGGAGAAGTGTGTTTTATTCTAATTTTTAAATTAGCCAACTAACCACGAGCAGCGATGAAAAGGCTTTATTTACCCATAAAATAAAAGTTTCCCTTATTTCCTTCCCGTTCTCTCAACATTCCTAAAGTCACCTTTCCATTAACAAAGGTATTTTACTATTTACGATGAATTTTGTTATCAGAGGTCACAAGATTTACAACTATAAAACAAATTTAATCTTTAAAACTGATAACAGATATTTGTTTACTAAAATTTAAGGAAGATGCAATTTTGTTTGTTTCAAATATCACTTCCTATTGAAGGAAAACGTTTCCAACTCATTCAAAAACTCAAGTAAGTTAGATTTTCAAACACAAGAAGTGGCCATTTCTCTTCTCACGACAAATCCTACCAACTTTAAAGGTATAGTAAACAGCCGTTAAATTTTTCATTCAACAACCATTTCCACTAAAACCATCTCAGAAGGACAAATAATTTCAATCTATACATAATATATTAAAATAGTTGTCAATATGAAAGATATTTCCATTTTACAGTCTATTTAATTATTATTATAAAGATAATTAGGAAAGATTGGCAACCTTGATTGACTCTCTCTGAGTCTCTGAGTGCTGGGTTCCAACTGTCGCCAGACGAATTATTTTATTTAATTAAAGTTTCAAATCATTACTTTTATTATTAAAAGTAAGATGTCATTAAATTTTTATACATATTTAATGAATTTTAATAAAGGAATGAGAAGTAATTACAATTTTAATAAAAAATATAATAAAGTTTCAATAAAAACGAATTGACAACTCGAAAGTCCTGTTATAAGAGTCTGTTGAAGAACGTACATTTGACTCACATAAAATACGCACATGTGTAAGTGTTTACATGCGTGTATAATTTTGCAATATACGGTATTTATAATCATATTGAAATATCAAGTTCTATCTTCATTTTATCTTTGGTAGTAAATTTGAATAAGATTTGCTACATTAAGCTCCCTGCCAAGAGAAGAAGAAGAAGAAAAAAAAAAAAAATAAATAAAGAAATAAATAATAAATAAAAATAAAAACTTTTACAACTTATCAACC
>SEYY01010184.1:0-30230 GCA_009176605.1 Armadillidium nasatum
AATAATAATAATAAAATAATAATAATAATAATAATAATAATAATAATAATAATAAAATAATAATAAAAATAATAATGATTATTATTTTCATAATTATAATTATTACAATTATGATTATATGTACAGTCGTCAACAGAAGTTCGTTCCTATTAGGCTGGAAATAAATATTTATATAAAATGGAAATCATTTCATAAAAGCTCTATTTTGAATAAAAAGAAAATAAAAACATTGAGCGGGGCTTAATTGAACTGTGATTGTCTGAACCTGAAATGATCCCCATTTTAAATAAATATTTATTTCCAGCTTAATAGGAACGAACTTCTGTTGACGACTGTACATACTCCGTTCAATGTTTGGCCACCATAATGAAGCGTTCCACCAGACTTTTTTCTTACAAAAGTTCAAAATAAGATTAAGAATTTCGAAGACAAAAATCTCCCCAAGGGCATTCCCCTGCTGAAGGGGGAGGTACTACGAATAGTAGTAATGCAGGTAGAAACCAAAATTTCCTAATCATTGCATAGGGTCTATTATCTCTGAAAAAAGAATTTATTAAATAATAATAATAGTTATAAAAATAAGACTAATAAGCTACTACAACTAATTAATAGTATTAATAAAAGTAATAATAATAATCTATACTTAAAAACTACTATTACTTAATTAAATTAATAACAACTAATATTAGTACTCCAACATATCCTATTATTACTGCTACTACTACTAATAATAATAGTAATATAATAATAATAATAATAATAATAATAATAATAATAATAATAATAATAATAATAATTAAATAATAATCGAAATTGAAAATTGTATTACCAATGAATTGAATGTTAAGTTTCAATCCTGCTGATGCGGAAGCTAATTTTAGGCTGCCTCCTTTAACGCTGAAGTAGAAATGACTTCCTCGGTAAGTGCATGTTCTTTCAAAATGCGTCATCATTTTAATCGACATTTTTTTCAATAGAATTAATGGATTTGAATAAAATATAAATTTAAAATAAATTAGATTTAACAAACACCAAATTCGATTATATAATAGATATACGTAAAATTAGATATAATACATCATAAGTATGATAAGATGTTAAACATAGTACAAGAGGTGCAAAGGATAATATGATTTATAATTTTTATTTACTTTTTCAATTGATTATACTTTAGTATGATAGAAGTAATGTTGACCAAGATATTTGCTTCTCTCTCGCTCTCTTTATATATACAGTATATATATATATATATATATATATAATATATATATATATATATATATATATATATATATATATATATATATATATATATATATATTATATATATATATATTTTTTTTTTTTTTTTTTTTTTTTTTTTTTTTTTTTTTTTTTTTTTTTTTTTTTTTTTTTAATATAATATATATATATATATATATATTATATATATATATATATATATATATATATATATATATATATATATATATATATATATATATATATATATATATATATATATATATATATATATATATATATATATATATATATATATATATATATATATATATATATATATATATATATATATATATATATATATATATATATATATATATATATATATATATATATATATATATATATATATACTATTTTAGCTGTTTTTGACATCCGCCTTACCTTTCTCCCTACCTTGTTAGGTTCAAATTAAATGCTTTTAAGTCTTGATTTAATCAATTAACTTACCCTTAACAAAACCCAAAAATCCTTTGTAAAAATGAAGTATTATTTAACCCAATACAGGCAAAAATGTATGAAACGCTGATGAAAGGTATCTTCTCTAACATGAACATTGAAGAATACTTTAGAAAAGCAATCGATAATGTTGCAAAATTGGTATGTAGTGGCAGAAATATTTAATAACTTTTCAATCGTTTTAGTTATTTTTATGATTTATATATATATATATATATATATATATATATATATATATATATATATATATATATATATATATATATATATATATATATATATATATATATATATATATATACTATTTAAAAAAACTCAAAAAATTTTACTTTTTACGCTTCAATAATATTGGACTTATTAACACGGTTTCCCCAATATGGTTTTTAATTTACCCTCATTTTTTTACGTTTTATTCTCACGCTGAAATGTGACACATAAAGTAAACTCGAATATATATATATATATATATATATATATATATATATATATATATATATATATATATATATATATATATATATATATATATATATATATATATATATATATATATATATATATATATATATATATATATATATATATATATATATATATATATATATATATATATATATATATATATATATATATATATATATATATATATATATATATATATATATATATATATATATATATATATATATTAAGATAGAGAGAGAGAGAGAGAGAGAGAGAGAGAGAGAGAGAGAGAGAGAGAGAGAGAGAGAGAGAGAGAGAGAGAGAGAGAGAGAGATCAAAGAACAAGTGAAACAGCGATAAGTACGTTGTATTATTTATTTCCTTTATATATATCCATAAGTGACTAGAAAAAAGAAAACGTAAATAAATTTCACGGGCATTTCCTTATTCGAGGAGAAGGACTTTTCTAGGCAGAATGTACCTAGGATCCCAAGCAGGATCGTAACGGCGCCCTCAAGCACGTGAGTCAATGACTTTACAGTTTGTTGCCATATTTGTCTTTTGACAGTTCGTTATTTTGGTAATTTTTAGCATTTTTTTCCTTTTGAGTTGAGAGAGACAGCGTTAGCCAGGTTGGGCCTATTAGCTGGCCGTTGCGTTGATTTACTCTTGAAGTCAAGATTATGTTAAGTCAGACTAGTTTGTTAGATTTTAGAAATTGTTAAGTCTATTAAACTAATTCGACTTAACCTAACCTTGACTTGAATGTTAAATCTACGCTTACGACCAGCAAATAGACCTAACCTGGCGAACGCTGTCTTTCTTAACTGAAAAAAAATGCAAAAATTTCTAATATAACGAAATGTCTAAAAACAAATATGACAACCTGGTATTCAAGTATTTTGCGAAAACGAAAAAAGGTCAAAGAATATTCACTTCAACGTTCGGTGTAAACATATCGGATTTTTTTATTTTTTTAAATGTTTTTTTATTATTATTATTATAATTTTTTTACTTTTCCGCTCATAAATGTGATATGTGAGATGCATCCCATCATATTTTGTTTCTATATTTTTAAAATTGTGAAAAATACAAACTCATTGGGATGGACTAAACTCTTGCCGACCTTCCCTTTTCAAACAAGTAAGTATTTATTTATTCTAAATCCTTACCATAACAGTAATTAAAAATGTTCTTTCTTACCTTCTGCAGATATTTTAGGGCCACATCTGAACTCCAGATCAAAATGTGATGGTGCAATTTATCCCTTGTAACATGGAGAAATCTGAAATCATACTTTAATAATAGTAATAATAATAATAATAATAATAATAATAATAATAATAATAATAATAATTCTAATAATAATAAATCTAATAATAATAATAATTTAACAATAAAATCATTATTATTATTAATTATTATTTAATAATTAATTCATTCATGCACTTGCATCCCTCATTTTGATTCTTGGCAGAGACTACCTAAAGAGCTCCTCTCTTTTCATATATGTAACTATAAAACTATATATATATATATATATATATATTATATATTATATATATATATATATATATATATATATATATATATATATATATATATATATATATATATATATATATATATATATATATATACCCTTCTTCAGCACCGTGAATGTTTATATACAAGCCATTTTGTCCTAGGAATTTAATGATCTTCATCTGCCATGTATTACCTTTAAAATAAATATTATATTTATTGAATTGCAAATAAATAAAATTTAACTAAAAATATATATATATATATAATTGTAAAATTTATTTTAATTTAATTTTTAAAAATATTTTTACTTATGGTTTAAAATTTCACATTTTATAAAATTTTATATTCTAATAAATAATAACTTCCTTTTTTGAAACGAAGGTATTTCAAAGGAAATGAAATTTGATTAATTTGAAAGGAGTTCAGACATTTGTGGAAAATTTTTCAAATTTTTTTTTATCTTAAAAGTACCAGCATCAAATTTTGGAGTCTTTCATAATTTGAACATCATTCGTATTTTGGCAATCTTGTAATATTTCCATTGCATTAGTAGTTTCAGAGATATGAAACTTTTTTTTTTATTTTTAACTTTTTTTCACTACCTATCTTAGCCCAAACTTTCAGGAACATTAAATATATATATATATATATATATATATATATATATATATATATATATATATATATATATATATATATATATATATATATATATATATATATATATATATATATATATATATATATATATATATATGCCTTATTTTTATTTATTCATAGGAAAATTTTAGCGAAAATATTTTGGCTTACAACTTTTTTCTCCACGATAACTTCTTATACATGGTCTCACTGTAGCGTTCCTGAAAGGGTAAAAGTAAATGCAGTAACCCCTTTTTGGGAAAAAATTTTTTATCTTAAAGGTACCTGCATTCATATTTGGAGCTTTTCATAATTGGGCGAGATTAGCATTTTCACATCTTGTAAAATTTCCTAGTTATCAATATTATCGGAGATTCACAAACCATCTTTTTTTATATTAATTTTTTGTCGTTGACCGATCAAGCCCAAATTTTCAGGAACATTTCAAGAAGACAATATCTAAAAATTACTATGGGGATTTTTGACATGCACTCATAGAGAAAAGTTAAGTCAAAGTATTCGGAAAAAAAAGTCTAAATTTTTTATCTCAAATTTTAAATTTTTTCCAAAATATTCTGGTTACAACTTTTTTTCTCCGGATATAAATAAAAAAATATATTAGTTTCTTAGATATGGTTCTACTTAAAGCTTGTGCAGGATTTTCAAGTGACAAAACCCTCGCATGAGAAAAAAGGAGGATTGCGATTAGTCCAAAATTCCTACAAAACCTCTCCTTTTTCTTTAGAACTCTTTTGTTTCTTGACCGATCTGACCCAAATTGAAAGAACATTGTCTTAACTTTCTTTATCACACAGTATTTTGAAAGTTTGTATTAGATAGGTCAAGTGACAAGCCCCTCGTATCAGAACAAAGGAGAGTCTCTACAGGAATGCGTATCTCGCCTAATTAAGAACAGAAACCAAAATTTGATGCTGGTATATTTAACATTAAAAATTACTTCTCAAAAATGAAAAATATCAAAAAATGTCCGAACCCTTATGTTAAAATTGATCTATCAATGTTTTTTTGTGTTGAAAGCAATTGTTGACTCCATCACTAAAGTTGAGAATTTTCTCGGGATTTAGATCTTCTTCATCTGAATTTGCAAAGAAATTTGAACCTTTATTTCAAAGCTAATTTTATTTTCGATTTATTCGTCTTGCACTGGGTACTAAAGCCCGTTCCCAGCCTTTATTTTTATAGAACTTATAATTCAACATCTTTTCTCCACTTGAAATCGTACTTATCGAAAGTAAGAAAGATATGGACGTGGGGCTTTTGCTTTTAAAAATTTTAAATATTGAAAAAAAAAAAAAAATCCGAAAGTATCTTAATAAGTGTGGCAGGAAATTACCTACAGAGAATGAAAGGTAGTAGGGGAATCAGCTTGTCTTTGAGGTATACTGTCCCTATTCATATAAGGAAGCAGTGTGTTTGTTGAGACAGCTTAGTAATAGACTTCGAAAGATAAGGCAGCATGACAACAATTTGTTAATTCTGAATATCTTTCAGGATGAAGTCGTTAAACCTTTTTATATTTACTAAAGGATCTACTCGTAATAAATCATTTCTTTCCTAATGAAATCAAAGCTGTGTATATATCTGACACTAAATCATTAATTATTAGTTAATAAGTATATTATCGTAATGTTAATATTTTAATAATTAATAGTAATAGTAATAATAAAACAACAATAATAATAATAATAATAATAATAATAATAATAATAATAATAATAATAATAATAATAATAATAATAATAATAATAATAATAAAATAATTAATAAATAAATAATAATAATATTTTTAATTATTATAATTATTACAATTATGATGTACAGTCGTCAACGGAAGTTCGTTCCTATTAGGCTGGAAATAAATATTTATATAAAATGGAAATCATTTCATAAAAGCTCTATTTTGAATAAAAAGAAAATAAAAACATTGAGCGGGGCTTAATTGAACTGTGATTGTCTGAACCTGAAATGATCCCATTTTAAATAAATATTTATTTCCAGCTTAATAGGAACGAACTTCTGTTGACGACTGTACATACTCCGTTCAATGTTTGGCCACCATAATGAAGCGTTCCACCAGACTTTTTTCTTACAAAAGTTCAAAATAAGATTAAGAATTTCAAGACAAAAATCTCCCCAAGGGCATTCCCCTGCTGAAGGGGGAGGTACTACGAATAGTAGTAATGCAGGTAGAAACCAAAATTTCCTAATCATTGTATAGGGTCTGTTATCTCTGAATAAAGAATTTATTAAATAATAATAATAGTAATAAAAATAAAAATAATAACTAATAAGCTACTACAACTAATAATAATAATAATAATAATAATAATAATAATAATAATAATAATACTAATAATTAATAATAATAATAATAATAATAATAATAATAATAATAATAATAATAATAATAATAATAATAATAATAATAATAATAATAATAATCGAAATTGAAAATTGTATTACCAATGAATTGAATGTTAAGTTTCAATCCTGCTGATGCGGAAGCTAATTTTAGGCTGCCTCCTTTAACGCTGAAGTAGGAAATGACTTCCTCGGTAAGTGCATGTTCTTTCAAAATGGCGTCATCATTTTAATCGACATTTTTTTCAATAGAATTAATGGATTTGAATAAAATATAAATTTAAAATAAATTAGATTTAACAAACACCAAATTCGATTATATAATAGATATACGTAAAATTAGATATAATACATCATAAGTATGATAAGATGTTAAACATAGTACAAGAGGTGCAAAGGGATAATATGATTTATAATTTTTATTTACTTTTTCAATTGATTATACTTTAGTATGATAGAAGTAATGTTGACCAAGATATTTGCCTCTCTCTCGCTCTCTCTCTCTCTCTCTCTCTCTATATATATATATATATATATATATATATATATATATATATATATATATATATATATATATATATATATATATATATATATATATATATATATATATATATATATATATATATATGTATATATAAATACTTTAATATGTTAATCTATTTTAGCTGCTTTGATATCCACCTGTTTTATATATATATATATATATATATATATATATATATATATATATATATATATATATATATATATATATATATATATATATATATATATATATATATATATATATATATATATATATATATATATATATATATATATATATATATATATATATATATATATATATATATATATATATATATATATATATATATATATATATATATATATATATATACTTATATATTATATTAATCTATTTTAGCTGTTTTGATGTCCGCCTTCCTTTCTCCCTACCTTGTTTCAAATTAAATGCTTTTAAGTCTTGATTTAATCAATTAACTTACCCTTAACAAAACCCAAAAATCCTTTGTAAAAATGAAGTATTATTTAACCCAATACAGGCAAAAATGTATGAAACGCTGATGAAAGGTATCTTCTCTAGCATGAACATTGAAGAATACTTTAGAAAAGTAATCGATAATGTTGCAAAATTGGTATGTAGTGGCAGAAATATTTAATAACTTTTCAATCGTTTTAATTTTTTATTTTTCTATTTAAATAAAATTGCGTACATTTGAACATCATTTAATCGACATTATACTTCTTTTCATAACATGCATGTGTATCTATAGTTGTGCAGGAAGTTTTTAGTAATCCGGACATCACCGACTTACATCAAATACCTTAAATAATATCTAAGCAAATTTTGTGCAGTGTTTAAGCAAAAAAAAAATTATATTTAAAGAAAATATCCCCTGCAGTTAGTTATAGCAATAAAAGTATTTTTCACAAATCAAGATAATACATATGTAAATCCATACAAAGATAAATTGCTAGTTTAGTTTGTTTCTTTCTTGTTTTAGCTAAAATATTTTGATACCTTGTGCTTATGAACTTGCGTTATTTTTTTTAGACTGTAATGTGTAATTGTAGTTTCACTAGCATACGATCTACATTTAAGTTTCTTTCTTTCTTTCTGAAATCAACATAAGGTGAAGAATCACGAGCCCACATAATTGGGTTGTTGGTTTTACTGGATATTTATTTATTTTTACCTCTTCACTCCTCAGGTCATTTTTATTGCTTAAAGCATTAAAATATATTATTTTTATCTTATATATACAGGAAGAACGAAGTCATCACCCAGTCGGTGAAAGACACACACTTCACAGTTCAACGGCCAGCTAATTTTTCACCTTATTTACTCAAAGGATATTTTCAGCACTGTCTTTTACAGTACATTTGGGGGGTACTTACCGGCAAATCCATCGAACACTCCATCCGACTTTCCCTTCACATATTATCTTTAGTCTCACAAAAGATTTTCTCAGCAAGTGAAAATGGGTAAGAATCATATTGCCCAGGAAAATGTTAGCAGAGGCTGCATATAGAAAGAATATCCCTCAGGAACTCTGTTTTCCCTTTCCGCTCATAGTTTGGTAGTTAAGGACCTCTGGTGAGGATGTTCGTGCTGTATAAACTTTGCCAGCTTGACATGGGCCAAAGTCCGATTGCTTTATTATATTTTAAAAGTTTTACAATATTCGGTTTTCCTTTTCAAATTTTATATTATCAGATGAACATCACACGTGTTCTTCTTGCCCTCAGATCTTGTTCTTAATCGGGTTTAATGATATTAAAGCAAAAAAATTCTGTTCCCTCTCAATTGTGATTTCAAATCATTCATATTCAGATTAAGGATATGTTGCACATGTCTGAGCTATGACATTATCGGTTTTTGTGTTTCAAATTTGTAGTCTGGAGAATTTTCTACTTTAGTTTAGGATCTTGTCAGTTTACGGCAAAATTTATTTGGTTTTTTAATTTATATTCTATTTCAGCTCACTATCCAAAATTTCTTGACTATCTAAAATTGAATAATTATATATATATATATATATATATATATATATATATATATATATATATATATATATATATATATATATATATATATATATATATATATATATATATATATATATATATATATATATATATATATATATAATATATATATATATTTCAATATTCCAGCTCTTTCTGAGCTTAAAGCTAAGAAGGTAAACAGTCCTAATGGTTAATTTCTTGTGGTTCTCAAACCTTATGCTTATGAACTTGCACCTTGCCATGGTAAACTATTCCGTCTTTATACTTCTAACTTCCCTTCCTGCTTGAAGGATTCTATTACCTTTCGTTCTTTCTAAAGTTTTGGAATGTATCCTTAACAGAAAGATTTGGAAACAACTCATTCATTCCAATCTTATCTCCGATCGCCAGCATGGTTTTAGGAAGAAACAAACTTATTTCTCTTCTCACTGACTCTTGGTCCTCTATACTCTTCGTCATTTCGGTGAATATTTTTCTGATGTGCTTGACATTTTGAAAGTCTTCTATGGAGTCGTGCAGAAAGCTTTGATTTCTAAACTTCTTTCCGATTTCCTTTCCAGTCGTTCTATATCAGCTGTTGTAGAAGGCCACCGTTCATCTTTTCAGGGATATTTCTTAACTCTACTTTTATAATAATACTTTTTGAACTTTTATAATATCAGTATAGTTTAATAATATTAATTTTTACTGGAATAATATTAATATAGCATATTCACATTTTAACAAAAATGATTATGTTAATTTGAAATTTTTTAAATATTAGCTGCGTTCAGAAACCGAGCAAAAGCAAGGCCTTCTAAATTAGAAGGCCTGGGTCTTACGTCATGAATTTTTGATGACGTCAAAATAGGAGTCAAACTTTTTATTTTTTCCCATAGGATTACATTAAAAATTGGCGTTTTATTTTGCATTAAATTCAAATATTTATAGCTGGGTTTTGTTTTTTAAAAGTTTTATACCAAAAAAATATAGTCCTTTAAAAATGTCATATTTTAATATCATTAAGATTAAGGTAAAGTAAGCCTGTAAATTAAATTCATAAATGAAGTAGTCCGACCATTGTCTGTGATCCGACAAACTAGGGCTGTGAATAAGGAAGCCATTTCGTGGTTGGCTGTCTAAGTAGTTCTGTGTGAAAAATGAGTTAGTTCATTTATATCTTAGACAGATAGGGGAATATTTTATTACAAACATTTAATTTTTTTTATTAAATAAATGTTTAAATATTTTTGTGAATGACATATTTTAATATTGCGATATGTTAGGCGATATGTTACAGACATCTACTCTTTTTTTTTTTTCACCAGGAGATAGAGAATTAAATTTTTTTTTTCTGCAATCAGTTATGCAATTGTTTTGTCAACTACAATTTTTTTTTTTAAAATATATTTTTCTAAGGAACTAAAAGGTTATATAGGGGTTAGCATATTTTTTGTCGTGTGGTCCCAGTGAACTGATATTCCTATGGCAAAGTGATGTTAATTAATATTTGATGATATTTTTCAGCATTTTTAGTGTAGGTTATTGAATAGGCTGTGGTTATTGTAAACTTTAATTTAAAGGAATTTTACACCCTTTAACTTTAGATAGATCAATTTTTTTTAAATATTTTTAGTCCATTAGAATCATTTTGCAATAAAAAAGGCTTTTCATACATTGAGATTTCTGAAAGTCACTTCAGTATAATTCAAATTTTATTCTGTAGCTATTTAGAATTTCGTTAAGAGCTGTAGTGAGAATATATATATATATATATATATATATATATATATATATATATATATATATATATATATATATATATATATATATATATATATATATATATATATATATATATATATATATATATATCGGTGGAATAATAAAATCAGAGACCAGCTAAAGGCTGTCATGTCATGATACATGGCATTTGAAGGTGTGCAAGTCAAAGTTAGGTAAAAAATAGATAAAGGGAGTGTATTTCTGATTTCACCAGTAGAGTACATGAAAGATTGAGCATAGCGATTAAGTCTAGGGTCAGTGAACAAAGAAAGGATGAGACTGTGTAGGAAGATGTGCTGCAGAAGCCCTTCTCAATTGAAGAGGTATGAGACAGGAGAGTTCTGAAGAGCAGTGCCCACTGTAATAATGATAGTATAGAGAGAGTGATGCAACAATTTGATTAGTAGAAGGTCTACAGAGTTAGTGAGAGTGGAGTTGATAAGACAAAAAGCCATAGACATTAACTTTCAGGGAGAGATATATGAGTGGAATCACCCGCAGATGAGAGAGACATACTGCATAGAAAGTCAAACAACATTCATTTCTATGGTGTGGAGTGAAGTAATTATGAAAGCACCTCAGAACAGCAACTTTTAGAAACTTGTTTAGAAAGAGAAGTAATGTGATCCAAATATATATATATATATATATATATATATATATATATATATATATATATATATATATATATATATATATATATATATATATATATATATATATATATATATATATATATATATATATATATATATATATATATACTATATATATATATATATATATATATATATATATATATATATATATATATATATATATATATATATATATATATATATATATATATATATATATATATATATATATAGAATATATAATATATTTGTCTGAGTTTTCAATTTTAAATACTAATAAATAACCTTTCACATTTTTTACTTTGTAAATTATATGGGGCATCATTATTAAAAATATTTTGGAATATTTCTTTATGCATGTTTAATGTTTTTATATCCAAATGCCTATTCAAATTGAAAACTGGGACCATAGGTCAAACTATTACTGTTAGGTAATTGTGTAGTTCATGGTAGGAAATGAATATCTTTTAAATTATAATATTTGCAAACACCAATTTAATGAGACTCAATTAAACAGGTCCTAATGAAGCCTGGTAGACCAAATAAAAATACACCCTACCTGTGAGCATTGATAGATTATTCTTTATTTTCAGCACAGGTTGAGGGGTACATGAGGTGGGGACCCTCCTCTAAATATACATTCATATGTTATGCATTTATATTTTTTGGGTGGTATTTATATTTTTTTCAGTCTACTAGGTTTCATTAGGATCTTAATTGATTTTCATTTAATTCCTGTACATAGATGTTATAGTTTTAAAAAATATTCATTTCCTACCATGAAATAAAGTTACCAACTGTTTTAAATATAAACCTTATAAAAAAATTCTCAAAATTAACCTAAAATTCTTGATTATAACTTATTGTTAGCATACCAAAATTTAATTCATTTTAAAATTTTAGAAAATGAACAAATTAATAGTGTTATGGTAATTTTAAAGTTTAAGATGCAAAAATTGAAACATTTGAGCATTTTCAGGTAAAAGTTTATTTCCATTTGAAATGTAGGTGCTACTCTATAAGTTTCTTAAATTTAAGGTATTTAATGGTTATGTTTGTAAACTAATTGAGTGGGTGTGTTTTATAGTGTTTATAATAAAAAGGTTTGTTTATAGGTAATTTGAAAGTTGGGATAATAGACTTACAAGACCACTAGCAAACAAGATATCTGTCCTCCATATAGTAATATATATATATATATATATATATATATATATATATATATATATATATATATATATATATATATATATATATATATATATATATATATATATATATATATATATATATATATATATATATATATATATATATATATATATATATATATATATATATATATATATATATATATATATATATATATATATATATATATATATATATATATATATATATATATATATATATATATATATATATTATAATAAAAAAAAAAAAAAAATTAAAAAAAGGAAAAATATTTTCTTTGAAAAGAAAATTTGTCATGTAACTATGTAGATGACACAGAAACTATCGATTCTGTAAAGGTTTGAACTTAATTAGTCTTTGTCTCGTTTATTTTTCTTTTTAAAGATAAGCATTTTAAGTGTACCGATTTAACTTAGCAAAATTGTATCATACAGAGAGAGATTAATTTATCAACCTTAATTCTATTTTGTTGCTTTTACAAAACAAAATTTTCATGACTAATGCTAATTTTTCTATATTTTACCATAATTGCTTATTTTTTATTTTATTAAACAGATAAAACATTTATAAAAGTATTTGAAGAATGTTATATCAAAAATGTCAGTTAAGAAAGGAAAGGAGCAAAGAATAACTGGAACAGTCAGAGAAGTAAGAAAGGGGGCTCCTCAATTTTTATTATTATTTAGGAATTCAATTTCAGCCTTTGATTTAATAAAAGTCTTACATTTAATTTCCAAAGTTCTGAAAAGGTACTTTTGGACATTGATTAGTTTCATTAGAATTTTACTGGAAAACATTTTACAACAGAAGTGCAAAGAATATTTATAATGATTCCCAAACGCGTTTAATTTCTGTACCAGAGACATATTCAGAAGTAGCTTTTTCAATTAAGAAAGAGTGTAATCTAGCTTAGGTATGCAATTAATAAAATATAAATAATTATAAATATTCTTACTACCTCTGTTGTAGATTGTTTTAAAGTATAATTTTAAGGAAACTAAAAAGTTTCCAAAATTAATCAGAAATCTTGAATTCAAATGTAAGGTTTGTATTATTATTATTATAAACAAAACAGACATTAATTAATTTCTTCAAAGTAATTCAGTTTTATCGCTTCTATACTATTCAAATTCTTAATTATTTAGCTATAGCTTCTGTTCTAGTAAATTTCAGTATTTAAAAAACGATAAAAAGTACTATTTATCATATACTTAATTTTTTTTTTATTAATCACAATATCCTTCTAGCCTTTGAAGTAGGTTATGTTATTTTTTGTAAGCTTTTCATGATAAATAAAGTGTAAATCAATTTATTTTGTATATTTTACACTTTGATATATATATATATATATATATATATATATATATATATATATATATATATATATATATATATATATATATATATATATATATATATATATATATAGTTAAAAATTGTTTCAATGAGTATCTCTGTTCTACCATTTAAGAGGAGGGTTGAATTTTAAAAAAAATTTGTTTTATCCGATTCTCCTGAAAATTTCAGTACATATAGCTTTTTTCCCGACGAAAATAGTCGATTCCTAACGTTTTTACGAGGGATTTAATGTTTAGCAGTTTTATGGGAATGTTTTTCAAAGTTTAAATCTACGGTGAAGCCACAAAAAAATAATTTTGGTCTGAAATTTGGAACAAATGTTCCTTATTCTATTGGCTACAAAAACTTTTGATAGACTTTTGCTCCCAGAGTTACACAAAAAACAGTATTAGTCCAAGACTGACCCACTATCAAAAGAAATTATTTTTTGGAAAAAAAAATTCAAATTTTCGAGGAAAAATATTTTTTTAAAAAAAATATAATTGCTACGTAAATAAATTTTGACATATTTATAGAGGAGTGTTGGAGCTACAATTTCTTTTTTATACTTTGTTCGATCTGATTTGTTTGTTCAGAGTAGTGATGGCATCCGCATCCGCATCCGCACAAAAATCAACATCCGCATCCGCATTTTCGAAAATTCAACATCCGCATCTGCATCCGCATCCGCACTTTCGGAAATTCAACATCCGCATCCGCATCCGCATCCGCACTTTCAAACAATTCAACATCCGCATCCGCATCCGCATCCGCACTTCTCCAAAATTCGACATCCGCATCCGCATCCGCATCCGCAAATTAGAAAATATGACATCCGATCCATCACTAATAATATATATATATATATATATATAATATATATATATATATATATATATATATATATATATATATATATATATATATATATATATATATATATATATATATATATATATATATATATATATATGCGAATTGCAGATCAAGAGTGAGGGTGAAGAGAGAACAATCGGATTGGTTTAGCATAGGAGTGGTATTGAGACAGGGGTGTGTAATATCTCCATGTTATTTAATCTATTGATGAATGGTTTACTTAGAAAAATGTAGAGAGAAGGGAAGAGTATTACTTTGAGAAATATAGAGGGTGAATGTGAAGTGAATGTTTTACTTTTTGCAGATGATGCGGCAGGTGTTGGTGGCAGAATCTGGAGAAAA
The DNA here is from genome assembly GCA_009176605.1 of Armadillidium nasatum. Classification (NCBI taxonomy): domain Eukaryota; kingdom Metazoa; phylum Arthropoda; class Malacostraca; order Isopoda; family Armadillidiidae; genus Armadillidium; species Armadillidium nasatum. The sequence continues at coordinate 15,447 of SEYY01010184.1, forward strand.
GATGAGAATACTTATGAGAGAGTTTAAAGGGAAATGTGCAAACACAGATTGAAATTCAATCCAGCGAAGAATAAAGTTATGAGGATTGGAGGTGGGGATGAGGAAATGTGGAGGGAGGAATTGGTTTGTAGAAGTGTGAGAATAGAAACTTGAGGAGGTGAATGAATTCAAATATCTAGTAATGTTGCGTGGAAGTTAAGGGTGGGACGGAAAAAGGAATAAAGAACAGAGTGGAAGAATTAATGAAAGTATTGGGGGGTCTAAGAAAAGTATGGAATAAAGGAAAAATTTCGAAAGAAATAAAGGTAAGAATGTTTGAATGTATGTGTTCACCTTCTGTATTGTATGTGTGTGAAACATAGACGATAAGTGCTCGTTCGAGAAAAAGTTTCAATATCTTTGAGATGAAAGATTTGAGAGCGATATATAAATTGAGAAGGATTGATAGGATTAGAAATGAAAGAATAAGGGAGATGTGTAAATGGAAGAAGGGTGTAATTGATAGAGAGGAGGAGGATGTGCTAAAATGGTTTGGACATATGTGAAGAATGAAAGAGAACAGAATGGTTGGCAAGGTACCTAGATCCGATGTATATAGGGGAAGGGTAGGGGGAGGGGAAGGCCGAAGTGGAGATGGATGGATGGAGTGAGAGTGATTTTGATGGAAGGAATTTGAGTTTAGATGACTGTAGAAGATTTGTGGAGACAGAGATGGAGGGAGGTGGTGAAAGCGTTGAAAGGTAAGAATAGTTATGTTTGTAAGGGAATTGGGCTGGCACCACCTGAAAGTGGGAAAATAATAATATATATATTATATATATATATATATATATATATATATATATATATATATATATATATATATATATATATATATATATATATATATATATATATATTATCCCGCATCCGCATCCGCATCCGCATCCTCATCAAAATTAACATCCGCATCCTCATCCGCATCCTCATCAAAATTCAACATCCGCATCCGCATCCGCATCCGCACTTTCGAAAATTCAACATCCGCATCCGCAAATTGGAAAATATGACATCCGATCCATCACTAGTTCAGAAATATGATCTCTCAAAAAAGGTCTATTTTTTGAAAATTTTCAAAAATTTCAAAAGTTTGAGAGGCTATACCTTCCTTCAAACAATTAGCATTTATTAATACTCTAAATAAATGTTGTAGATCTATCTCTCCTCTAAACAGTGTCCAAATTTAATTAAAATTCTCGCACAGAATTTTTTTTAAATAATTTTTTTCTACGAAATTGTAAAAAAATTTTTTTAAAAAATTGACTGATTATACCTCTTTTTTGGACGTGATATCAAAAATAGCTTGCGGCGGATTAAAGAGATTGGGGCTAAGATTGTTCAGGCCAATTTTCATCTCATGTGGAAAAATATTTTTTTCCCGCTTTTTTTTTTTTTTTTTGAGTTATGACCACTAATACCTATGAAACCGTTATAGACTCATAAAAACACTAAAAATGGAGCTTTCTTTACCAGGAAAAAAACTATGTACACTGAAAATTTCAGCCAAATCGGTTAAAATAATTTTTTTTTTAAATTGAACATTCCCCTTAAAATAAAAGTAAAAATAAAATTCAATTCAACTTTAACATCATGAACTTTTAAGCATATAAATTGAGTGGGTATGTAGAGGTTTGTACTTTAATCAAACGTAAATATGTAAATATAAAATAATATACAAAATTGAAATCCTTTAAAAAGAGAGTCGCTTAGCTTTAATGTAGTGTATAAAGTTTGTTTTAATGTAAATGAGTTTCAAATAACTCCTACCACATCTCTCTCCAAAATACAAACTCTGACCAAAACGGATGTGAAATCGTTAATTATTGTTTAGAAATGATTTTTAAATTATACTTCTGGACAAGAGCCTGCCCTTTATCTTTTAAGCACCAAGATTCCCTATACAAAATAAGGGCTATTATTACCATGAGCAGTTTTGCTTTTACACAATGTGGGACTGAACTGCAACATTGGTTTTCGTTAAAACATTTTTACAGCAAACTACGCGTTCCAATTTTCCAAATTAAAAATATTAAAAAAAATTCAGAGAACACGGAGCTAAACTTCATGAATAGATATATATCTTGAGTTGTGTTTCTTTTTTTAAAACAATGACTTGCTCCCTCACTCATTTTTATTTTATTGTTTTTTGGTTTAACCATTTATTCTGGTAAATACGAGGAATCAAAGGTAAAAATGTAATCATGAACTATGGTAAAACCTTGACTAGTCATAGGGGTTTAGAAGAAAAAATATACCTTGTCCACCACAATTTTTCGAACAGACTTCTAATTTTGCCGTTGTCCTAAATGTGAATCCTCTTTTTAACTAGCAAGAGGACACTTATGAGCACGAGACGAAGCTTGTCTCTTGTCTTATCGTTAGCAGTATACATTACCTACATAATTTTGACAAATGTGAAGAAATAAAAGCTTGAATTATTAGTTGCTGTTTCACTAGCTACTTAGGTTCTATTAACATGCCTAATTTTTCACATAGACCATTATTCTTCACACTTTGAATTTAGTGGGAATTTACCTTAGATATTACTCATAATACTCTGGATACCAGCGAAGTTATAAGTATATTAAAACTAAAAACCAGAATGAAAGTCATTGTGAACAAATGATAATTATGCACAACTAATTAGAACCAAAGTATTTTGGTACAGTAGTAATTTTTTATTTATTTTTTTTTGAATCGTTAGTTTGGATAAATAAAATGTACCTTCAGCTGCGACTTTTATTTACAGAATATAAGTAATAAATGTGGTATAGTTTCAATTACACTCTGAAAGATACCCAATTACATTTTTTTATACCCGAACATTAAGAGAATAAAAATTAAAAAAAGTATTTACTACAAGCATTTTGTATTTCAAAAAAGAACATGAATTTTTTTTAATTTTATTCAGGGATGCGTTAAAATAACCAGTTTTTTAAAACTTCTGGTTTATTTCACATTCCGCATAATTTATCTTTCTTCACATTTACTCTCCATAGGGGTTGTGGACAAAGATTAAGACAAAATTCTAAAAGTTAAAAAACATTTGTGAAGGTGAAACTGGAGCATCAAAGTGTTCTATTCTTTAGAATTAGAAAAAAGCACTAAAAGAGTTATCTCATATACGGAAAATTGAGATCAATGAGAGAAGAATACTTTACAAACAAAACATATTCCACCTTATTGAACAAGAATTTGTAGAATGTATTTGAGGTCCATTTTAAATCGAATTAGGATCCTAAATTCTGTCGAAATACTTGATAGTCTTATATTTGTCAGTTTTTAAACTGCAATCCAACTATTCTTCAAATTCCTAGTCAGTCCGTGAAGGTGTATGCTTATTTTCCAAATCATTATGAAAAAAAATCTAATTAACAGTAAATCAGGAACTACTAAACGCCTTAGCTACCATGTCAATTGTAAATGACATAACTCCTCCATGACATCTGAAATCGTCACTGGATTTTTTTTTTTTTTTTTTACAATAGTCTAGAATGTTTATTTTTTATTTTTTTTTAAACATTTTGCATTATGTATGTATGTTTAAACTGATTTAAAGATCAAATATTTCTTTAAACTGAAGTGTACAATGCTTTCTATGTAGTCCTAAAATTTAATAAACAATTCACACACTTAATTTTCTTTAAAAAAATGAAAAAGGTACGGTAAAGAATTTGAAAATTTTATGTAAGAGATTGAGCTCTAGGCTTATAAGCGTTTGGATATATCTGCTGGATTGTCAATTTGTAAAGTAGATTAATGATAAACCAAAATTAATTGACCATTCAAAATGATGGAGGATTTGTCAGTATTTTCTTGGCATGAGAACTTGCCTACACAACAAACAAAACGTCAATAGATATGTAGATCAGAAAATAAATGTAACATGTGGTCTCAATTTGAAATTTTATTAACACATTTTAGTTCATATCAGCAAAACAGTTAACAATATCGATAAACTTTAATACATAATTAAAAAAAGTAGATTGTACATGAAACCGGTGATAATGACTTTTTCGATACTATTAAAGTATTCTTCCTCATCCAGATTACTTAAGGAAACTTGATTTGTGGCACTAAAATGAAGTAATTGACTTGCAACCAGCAACACGTATCTCCTTAGAATCTGTAGAAACAAAGGAAAGATAAATAATTTCTTAATTTATAAAAATTATTTCTGCAAGAATGAAATTATCGTAGTATCGTTCAATTTTTCAGACTCTAACTCAGGCTCAGTCATTTTAAAATAACACTTCTTTGGCTCCGGATTCGGATTCCCTTCATTTTTACTTTCAATTACAAATACTGTATGTAAAGTATATTTTAAAAATAATTTTTTTTTACTCTAGCTCCACCTAAAACCTGGAGGTTCCATGGCTCTAACTCAACAGCCCGGACAAAGTATCACATCATAATTGTTTTTGCCATCATTCAGGGGCAGAGCCCTACATAATTAATACCTTTTAAAAATTCAACTCATAAGCTCCAACAGAATCAAATATTATAAAGTCAAGAAACTTGCTTTCTGAACATAGCTAATTTTTTTTTATTTAAATCACTTTTTATTTACGAGTATCTTCTCTATTTACAGTACATATTCTTTATATATATGTTTATATAATATAATAATAATAAATTATGTCTTATATCTAAGAGAATAAAAGAAAAGCTACATAATTCCTGAATTATGAGGATGGAGTTAAAATGCTTACTAATTAAGAGGTATCTGTCCGTGTTTCAGAGTCGTAAGAAGAAACATAAATTCTGGATATTAAAATTTAAAACAACTTACTTTGAATGATATCTTCAACTACTGTGGCATAACGGTAAAGTGAATGACTCACAGATTTGTAAGACGTCATTTTAATCTCCTTTACGAACCTTAGAAAGATACCTCTTCAAAGAGGGATGAACGATTATGTGATGAAGAGAATCATCCATTTCTCTACTGTCATTACACCTTCAATGTTGGAAAAGACGTTGGAATAATTGAGAAAAATTACAGTTTTTCTTACTATAATTTAAGTAATTTAAATAATGAATGTAAGCTATGATACACTCTGTACAAATAAAAACAGTTAAAAAAATTGAACTATCAAAGGAGGTGAAAGATTGATAATTTCCTTCCCAGTTAGGAAACATGCTCTGCTTATTTCCTTGACTCAACCATGCACAATGAGCACACATAAAGGATCATTTATAATGCTGCAAAGATTTAAACCTGGTTGAGATCAACCATGTCCGAAACACATCAGTAGAGTTTGCAAGCTCATTGTACACAGAAAATGGTACTAAAGGAAAAGAAGAAGGTGGAAGTAATAGCATCAGGAAGATTTACTGAATATCCATCCAAATTTTCTTTTGCAGAATTTTATATATATATATATATATATATATATATATATATATATATATATATATATATATATATATATATATATATATATATATATATATATATATATATATATATATATATATATATATATATATATAATATAATATATATATATATATATATATATATATATATATATATATATATATATATATATGCATCCACATCCGCATCCGCATGCGAGATGCAGAGCATCCGCACAAAATCCGCATCCGCATCCGCATCCGCATTTTCGGAAATTCAACATCCGCATCCGCACTTTCAAACATTCAACATCCGCATCCGCATCCGCATTCGCACTTCTCCAAAATTCGACATCCGCATCCGCATCCGCATCCGCAAATTAGAAAATATGACATCCGATCCATCACTAATATATATATATATATATATATATATATATATATATATATATATATATATATATATATATATATATATATATATATATATATATATATATATATATATATATATATATATATATATATATATATATATATATATATATATATATATATATATATATATATATATATATATATAGCGAATTGCAGATCAAGAGTGAGGGTGAAGAGAGAACAATCGTATTGGTTTAGCATAGGAGTGGTATTGAGACAGGGGTGTGTAATATCTCCATGTTATTTAATCTATTGATGAATGGTTTACTTAGAAAAATGTAGAGAGAAGGGAAGAGTATTACGTTGAGAAATATAGAGGGTGAATGTGAAGTGAATGTTTTACTTTTTGCAGATGATGCGGCAGGTGTTGGTGGCAGAATCTGGAGAAAAGATGAGAATACTTATGAGAGAGTTTAAAGGGAAATGTGCAAACACAGATTGAAATTCAATCCAGCGAAGAATAAAGTTATGAGGATTGGAGGTGGGGATGAGGAAATGTGGATGGAGGAATTGGTTTGTAGAAGTGTGAGAATAGAAACTTGAGGAGGTGAATGAATTCAAATATCTAGTAATGTTGGGTGGAAGGTAAGGGTGGGACGGAAAAAGGAATAAAGAACAGAGTGGAAGAAGGAATGAAAGTATTGGGGGGCCTAAGAAAAGTATGGGGAAAAATTTCGAAAGAAAAAAAGATAAGAATGTTTGAATGTATGTGTTTACCTTCTGTATTGTATGTGTGTGAAACATAGACGATAAGTGCTCGGTCGAGAAAAAGTTTCAATATCTTTGAGATGAAAGATTTGAGAGCGATATATAAATTGAGAAGGATTGATAGGATTAGAAATGAAAGAATAAGGGAGATGTGAAAATGGAAGAAGGGTGTAATTGATAGAGAGGAGGAGGATGTGCTAAAATGGTTTGGACAAATGTGAAGAATGAAAGAGAACAGAATGGTTGGCAAGATACCTAGATCCGATGTATATAGGGGAAGGGTAGGGGGAGGGGAAGGCCGAAGTGGAGATGGATGGATGGAGTGAGAGTGATTTTGATGGAAGGAATTTGAGTTTAGACGAGGGTAGAAGATTTGTGGAGACAGAGATGGAGGGAGGTGGTGGAAGCGTTGAAAGGTAAGAATAGTTATGTTTGTAATGGAATTGTGGCTGGCACCACCTCACGAAAGTGGGAAAGTGATAGTATATATATATATATATATATATATATATATATATATATATATATATATATATATATATATATATATATATATATATATATATATATAATATATATATATATATTATATATATATATATATATAACATCCGCATCCGCATCCGCTTTTCGAAAATTCCAAATCCGCATCCGCATCCGCATCCGCATCCGCATCCGCATCCGAAAAAATTCAACATCCGCATCCGCATCCGCATCCGCACTTTCGAAAATTGAACATCCGCATCCGCATCCGCATCCGCACTTCTCCAAAATTCAACATCCGCATCCGCATCCGCATCCGCAAATTGGAAAAAATGACATCCGATCCATCACTAATATCTATATATATATATATATATATATATATATATATATAAATATATATATATATATATATTATTATATATATATATATATATATATATATATATATATATATTTAAAAACATTATGTGCAGCATACCAACAAATAACTATTGTTAGATGTAATTAAATAACCTTTTCATTTGTTCAATTTTTAAATTGTTATGAATATTGTTTCAGTGTATACATTATGACATGAAAAATTTAATTTATCACTGAAATTAGTGCAATATAATTTTCTATACAAAACGTTTGAGAAAACTAATTTTTATTTTAAGATGAACTAATTTTCATTTTAAGATAAAACTACATGCAATGACATTATGCATTTTTTGAAAGTGGAAACCATTAATCTTGCAAAATTAAAAGAAATGTTAAGAATTATCATTAGGTGTAGGTTACAACAATGACCTTATAGTTTTGAAATCCTAAAAAGCTGTGTTCTCGAAAGTAATTGAAAGCACATGCACAATGGATTTAGTCAATAGGATAGTTGGGGTACATTACCAAATCTCTGTAATTCAGTCTGCATGTATCACTGGTAGATTCGCAAAAGTTGTATGGTAAGAAAAAAAAGATATTGAAATAACATGAAGTTTTAAAAAATAATTTTCTAAGTTTATTCTGAAAATTGTCTGTTCGCATTTACACAGAAAATATAAAATTTATACAAAATAGTGCAATTTTTACCCCCTGAAAGTTGCCTTAGGGATTAGGAAAAAAAGATAAGACCTGACAATATCCCATTTGAAAAAAAAGTTGAATCATCTAATTCTTTTTAAGAATAATAGTAAAATGAAGACAAAATGAAATATTACAAAAAAATATTAAGTTTTTTGTTATAGCTAATAATTTTAACTTGCTCATTTCAAGGTCATAGATTCATTAAGGCCTAAGCGCAATAAATAAAATATGATTATTAAATATTCTTTCTTTTGTTTTTCTAATTTTTTGATTTTGACAGCTTTCTCAACCTAATATAATTTAAATTGGAGCTACAAAGTACGAGTAATGAAGTTCGCTGCCAACTTTAAAATCCAAAAAACAACTTTCATTCTACTTTAATCTCACTACAAGGTAATAATACTTAAATACAAAAAACGAAAGTAAAAAATTTGAAAACTTTATATATATATATATATATATATATATATATATATATATATATATATATATATATATATATATATATATATATATATATATATATATATATATATATATATATATAATATATATATATAAATTGATAAAATTGTTAAAGTATTAATGGTAAAAATATTTATTTATACATTTAAAATCATTATTATAAAATTCATTGTTAAAAATAAAAGTTAAAAATATAAAGTCATTACAAAATAACATCGTTTTAAAATTCGGCAATAAAAATTAACCTATGTGATTCACGTGATCGTGAGCAGTTAAAATATTAAAATGTTTAGGAACGTGAGTCCAGCCTGATCTTTACAGTTTATGTTGAAAATACAGTTTGTTAAGTTGCTGTTAAATACAGTTATTATGTTTAAGTGCTTATGTCCTTATGTTAAATTTATGAAGTTATTAAAACTGTTAAGTGCAGTATTCATGAAGTTTATATGTTAAATTACTGTTGTCATAGTTATTCAAAGTGATAAACTAAAAGAAACTAAAGCCGGTTAGAAGAAAACATTACTAGCTGGTGAATTCTACTAATAGTTAATTGTAACTATTACTAAGAGTGTAAATACTACAAGATAAGTTTATATTTAAGACTATTTTTATAGCTTAAAATATCAATATTTCAAATATTGAAAGTTTTCTTGCTATCAAGTCATCAAACCTATACACTTCCTTCTGACTATCTTTGGGTATAATGCTGGGTATTCAGGCCTGTGTACTTGGGGTTTTTACCTGGGGTAAGTTAGAGGGGGGATTCAATTAAAGGATGAAAATTTTCACTTAAAATATTGAATTATAAAACTGATGATAAAAGTTCGTTTAGAATTTTTATTATTATTTCAATATAAAATATTGACATACTTGTATTGGCAAAATTTTAGCAGTCTAGTTAAAATTAATTTACGCGAGGCTACGTTCATAGTATAAGTATTTACTTAGTAGAATAAAGATATGGGGAATTTATCTGCTGATTTGCGTGACCTTGAAATGTTTTGTAGTCTTAGCTCCGCCTACTTTCTAACAAAAAGTATGAAAAGCTGCTCTGCTACATATGATTTATAAGTGACGTCATAAAACCTGGTGCCTATATTACTATTATATATATATTATATATATATATATATATATATATATATATATATATATATATATATATATATATATATATATATATATATATATATAATATATATAATTAATGCTAATAATATAAAGGTTTATTTTTTATTATACCAAAAAATCAAGATGATTTATTAATTAAAAGCCAATAAAAATATAAAATTGTTTTATATATATATATATATATATATATATATATATATAATATATATAATATATATATATATATATATATATATATATATATATATCGATAATGGGAAATACGAAACTTATAATCTGGTACAAAGTTATTAAATTTGGAAATTTGGCAACGCTTTCCTTGACATTTTTGTTTTTGTTAAAATTTCAAAGAAACCTGATTCGTGATTGGTCATGAAAACAAAAACTATCTGTTATTGGAGTCGGGCAATCTAATAACGTAAAAAAATAATTAATATTTTATTTCAATAATAAGCATTATTTCACATATTATTTCTACAAAAAAACATTTAATTAGATTTTAAATGATTAAAAGAAGTACAATTTGCTTCATGAGGGTGTTTATTAAAAAAAAAAAAAAAAAATAGGCATACACAAAACGTGCATCACTCTCAATCAGAAAATTATAACATTTATTAATCCTACTAAGTAAATACTTATACTATGCTACGTGTGGCTCCGAAATATTTTTTGAAATAAATAGTTATTAATATATACTGTGGCCTGGCTACGATATATTAGTCAGCCTATATTTTTAAGTTAGCTTTTAAGTTAGTGCTAAGTGATTATTGGCTTAAATATTATTAATTTAGTTATTAAGTGTTGTTTAATGATTTGTTTAATCTGTTTAGGCTGTAAAAGCCTATTCATTGTAAAGTTTAAATTTAATTTAAGACGTAGCATTATTGTTGATGGTTTCATTACTATAGCATTAGTAATAAATTTAATGATGGCATCTGATGAAGTAGATGTTTTAGCTGATTGTAAACAAGCTATTAATTATTATGTTAGAAATAGGGCTACGCATAAAGCTAAAGTTACTATGTTAATAAATAAATTGAAAAATCTTGAAAATGACAGTAAGTTGAATAAATTTATATTTGATACTAATTATGAAAAAGTTAATAATGAGTTATTAGAAATAAAAATTTTAGATGATAAAATATTAAATATCATGTCACAATTAGAAAGATAAGAAACAGCCTGATTTCTTTAATAAAGAATTAGAAAGTCTTCTAACTATCATTTTGATCTGTCTGTTGAAATATCTATTTTTGGTAATTATTTGGAACAAAATAAGACACAGTAAATGAGTCTGTTTGTTCTAATGAACAGTTTATTGAAATGATGAGTAAAATTAAATACTAATAAAGATTATAAATTGCCTGTAATCAATTGTGACCAATTTGATGGTTCTGAACAAAATAAGTTGGTCTTTCATAATTTTTTGACCAAGTTTAATAATGTAATAGGTAATAAAACAGACATTGAGGATTCTGTAAAGTTAATGTATCTCTTTGGATACCTCAAAGGTTATGCTTTAAAGGTTGTAAGCCATTTGTCATTAAATAATGATAATTATAAAGTAGCTTTAGAACTTTTGAAGAAAGAATTTCTAGATAGAAATTTAATTATTAATGAATATATGAACAAATTAAATGATCTAAAAATTGATGAGGGTCATGACTTAGAGTTTACAAATACTAAGTTATTTATTAATGAGGTTAGATCTATAATTTTTGAATTAAAAGTATATGATTTAAATTTTTTAGAGCCTCACTCTGCTGGTAATATATTATTAAGTAATATTATTTTTAAGAAGTTGCCAAGAATTTTTAAATCAGAATTAATACATAAGTTAGAAAATAACTACCCTTCTCTTGAGCAAATCTTTCAAAACTATAATGATGTAATTAATACTCTTAACATTGTGAGTAAAACTAAAAAAGAAATGCATACAGTTAGGCCTAACGCTAAAACTCAATTTAAAAAATCTTTTAAATCTAACTCATTACAAAATTTTGCTACAAATGTTGATCATGTTAAGGCATCTAAAAATAATGATGCAAAAAGTGAACCTTGTAATACTAGAATGTATAATGTATGCAAATTGTGTCAGCTTAAAAATCATCCATTATACAAGTGTGATAAATATAGCACTGTTGCGCAAAGAGTTGAACGTGCTAAAGGTTTTAAATTTATGCACGAGATGTGCAGGAATTGGTCATAATTCTGATACTTGCTTTGGTAAAAACAATAAATTAAGGTTTAATTGTTTCAAATGCAAAGAACACTCACATATAACAGCTTTTTGTCCTCAAATTGAGGGCTAATGAAACTAAAAATGATACAGTAAACAGTCTGTGTATAACTTTTCAACAACAAGCAGATAGAGTTTATTTATTGCCAACTATTTCAATTGATTTAATAAGAGGCAATAAAAAGGTGACTGTAAGATGTATACTAGATAGTGGAAGCCAGAGATCATATGTATCTAAGGATATATTAAGTCATATAATTCCTGATTATAATAATTTATATGGCATGAAATTGAATGTGCAAACATTCATTGGTAAAGAACAAAGAGAGTTTAAACAACTGTTGTTAGGTATTAAGCTTTCAGATATGGATGTTTTTAGTATGCCATTTTTAGTAGATGAGAATTTAAATTTAAATTACACAGTAGATTGTGTTAATGAAGTCCTTCATGAATTTAAAAACCAAGGTATTCCCCTTGCTGACTCTGCATTTAATATTGAGGGAGATAATAATAAATTTCATATACAAGCTATATTAGGCACTGACATTTTACAATTTTTTCCTTCTCTTAGAATTAGTTTCCTTAATGTCAGGAAGTTGCTTTAAAGTTTCAAATAAATATATCCCTTTTGGTAATGTACAAAACTTTTTGCATAGAAAGCAAAATATTGCTATAAATAATAAAAAAGTAAAATCTTCAATAGCAGATGTAGATGTAAGCATGGGGAATGACACTGTGGTTAATCTTATAAAACCCAATAAAAGTTATTTTCATCCTTTTGAAAATATTCTCATAGATTCTGAAGGTTGAAAATGGCCTAGAATACTTATTTTCTATGGAATCTGTAGGTATTCCACTCTAATGAATAATGATGACTTATCTGATTATGACACTGCTAGAAATGGTAGGTAAGTTATAGAAGGGATTTTCTTTAAAGATGGACACTATCATGTAAAACTTCCCTGGAAGTTTAATTGAGTAAAAATACTCCTTCTATAAATGAGGCTTCATATTCAGGTTTAGATTTAATGAATTCATTATTGAAGTTATTGTTTGTTTTTAGAACTAATGATTATGTAATATTAAGTGACATAAAACAGGCATTTTTATCAATAAGATTAAAAGAAGAGTTTGATAAAAATAAATTTTGTTTTTTATGGTATAGAAATGATCAATTGATTACTTTTAGATATAATACTATTCTATTTGGTTATACAGCATCTCCATTTATTCTTCATTACATTATGCAACATCACATTGAAAAATTTCCTGATGACAAGTGTAAAGGAGATTTTGTCTTCTAATTTTTTTGTAGATAATTTAATATTTACCGGTAATAACACTTGTAGAACTTAACAAACTTTACCATCAGGCCTATAATTGTATGTATGAAGGTGGCTTCATATTAAGATCTTGGACCACAAATTGTGAAAGTTTGCGAAAGTGTATGAAAGATGAAAATTTGTTGGTAGAGCATGAAAGTGTGTATGAAAAGGTACTTGGGTATGAATATAAATTGGAGGATGATACTTTACATGTGTCAGAAGTAAATTATGGTAATGCCACCACTAAGAGACAAGTACTTTCTGAGACTTCCAAATTGTTTGACCCCCTAGGGTTCACACTACCTTTAAGTATAAGAGGAAAGTTATTGATGAAAGCTATTTGGTCTGCAAACAAAGAATGGGATGAGGAATTACCTGGAGAGATGATATCTGAATGGGAAAAACTAAAACCAGACTTAATACAATTAAGAAATATACCTTTTCCTAGACAAGCATTAAATGAGAGTCTATCTTATGGTTTAAACATTTTTTGTGATAGTTCTTCTTCATGCTATGGGTTTGTTGCCTATAGTTCTAGTAATGTAAGTAATCAGTTTTTGTTTGCTAAAAGTAAGGTTACACCAGTCAACCCTAAGAGATCTTATAGTATTCCTACTCTGGAGTTGCTTGGTGTAAATTTGGCTTTGAAATGTATTGAAACTATTCTTGATTCATATCCTAAATTTATATTTGAATACATAAACATAAGTTTGGACTCTCAGGTTGTGCTTAACTGGATTCTCACTGGAGAAACTAAGGTTAAGGGTAGATATGTAAATAATAGATTAAAAGATGTTTCTACATTGATAAATAATATTAAGGTAAAATATAATATTAAGTTTTATTTTCATTATGTACATACTGATATAAATCCAGCAGATCTTTTAACTAGAGGTGTTTCATATAAAAAATTTATGGAAAATATTGATTTATGGTTATATGCACCCACTTGGTTAAATAAAAATCTGGATAACTGGCCCAAATATCCATTATTGTCAGTAGTGCCAGAAATTAATAATTATTTCTCTGCTAATAATAATAATGTTAGTAAATTCATTAATACTAATGTTTTGAGTAATGATAGCAGTGAAAATGAAGTCATGAGTTTAAATACTATAAATATTAATTTTCAGCCTAATCATAATGAAATTTTAAATATTCATAAATATTCTAATTTTGACAAAGTCATGAATATTACAAAGTATTTATTCTTTATATTTTGTAGTATTAAAAATGAAGATCCCTATAAAAAGGCTTTAATGTATTGGGTTAAAAGTGTACAAAGTTCTTGTTATTCTAATGAAATAGAATTTTTAAATTCAGACCCAAAAAGTAAAAATATTCCAGTGTTGGTTAACAACTTAAATTTATTTTTAGACAATGATGGAATTTTGAGATCAAAGGGAAGAATATCTAAATGTACTTATTTTAATTATGATGTTCATAATCCAGTTATTTTATCTAGATTTCATTATTTTACAACCCTATTTGATTTTAAGGTCCCATCAAAAAATTCAACACTTAGGTGTT
>SEYY01010185.1:0-10000 GCA_009176605.1 Armadillidium nasatum
AAAATTTTTTACTTGTGGCACCCGGAGGTTCTCTTCTAATTTTCTGACTGCAGATGTTACATTTAGCTATTTCGAGCCTATCCTGAAAAATTGTAAAGTACTCCCATACTGCTGAAGCTGATCTTTTAATCATAGTGACTGAAAGAATAAACATAATAATTTTGAAATAATGTAGGTAAATGATACAAGTTCGATACATAACAAGAAATAACAATATGTATAAATACAGGTTATATTGATAATTTTATATCTTACACTTTTTCAAATTTTACCGTAGGGTCTTACTTAGGTAAACCTGTTGAATCACTATTGTGAATCAGAAGGAAAAAAAAATTTCAAATTTTTTTCCACTTTTCTAAAACTTTTATTAAACAAAATCTGTAATTTTCTGAATATTTTTTCAGAAAATGCATATAATCATTAATTTAAGTGAATGTTGACTATTCTACTCCTTCCTTATAATTAAATAAACCTCAATTAAAATTATCTCTAATTTTCTTAACCTAAAATTTCATTACTTTTGACCTCTTTACAAGTTTAAGCAACCCCAGCCAGAGCCTCACCCCAGCCCCGGTAAAATTCCAGCCCCAAGTAAAAAATTTTCAACTAAATCTTTGAGGCCATCTAAAATCAAAACACAAAGATGAACATTCACTAGCAAAAAAGGAGCTGTCAAAAGAAACAGAAAAGGAAAAAAAAATTTTTTTTTGTAAAAACAAGAAGAAAATGTTAATTTTCTTTTATTTTGATTGATTTAATCCACCATTAATAAGTATAATTTGCCATTACAACCCCTGGAGGCAAACCCTGATTTTCCCTGATTTTTAACTGAGGTTGGGATTAGTAAAAATGGCCAGGGTTTGCTGGGGCCAAGTCATATATATATATATATATATATATATAGGAACCGACCGGGGTTGGAATTTGGCCGGGGCCGGGGTCACCCAAATTTGGCCGGGGCCGGGGCCGGGGCCGGGGTTCTGGCCGGGGTTTCCTAAAATTTGTAAAGACGTCAAAAGCACTGAAATTTAAGGTTAAGAAAATTAGATATAAGGTTTATTTAATTGTAAGGAAGGAGTAGAATAGCCAACATTCACTTAAATTAATGATTATATGCATTTTCTCCAAAAAAAAAAAAAAATCAAAAAATTACAGTTTTGTATAGTTAAAGTTTAAAAAAAGTACAAAAATTTAAAAAAAAAAATTTTTTTTAAAATATTTTAATTCATAATAGTGATTCAACAGGTTTACTTAAGAGCCTAAGGTAAAGTTTGAAAAAATATAAGATATAAAATTATCAATTTAGCCTGTATTTATACATATCATTGTTATTTTATTGCCATGTATCAAACTTGTATCATTTAGCTGCATTATTTAAAAATTATTATTTTGTTTATACTTTCAGTCAATATGGCTAAAAGATCAGCTTCTGCAGTATTTGAATACTTTGCAATGTTTCAGGATAGGCTCGAAATAGCTAAATGTTAACATCTGCAGTCAGAAAATTAGAAGAGAACCTCCGGGTGCTACAAGTAAAAAAATTTCAACCAAATCTTTTTGGAGTATCTAAAATCAAAACACAAAGATGAACATTCACTAGCAGAAAAGGAGCGGTCAAAAGAAACAGAAAAAAAAAATCTTAATTTTCTTATATTTTGTTTGAAATTTTTTTTTTTTTTATTATTTGACTGATTGAGCTGAAATTTTCAAAGTATGTGAATTTTTTAACGAAGTTCTGAGTTGATTTCGAGCACTTTTTTTGAGTCTATAACGGTTTGAAACTTATTTGGACCCAAAGTTGAAAAAAATGAATAACTGGATCAAACCACTGGTCCACATGAGCTGAAAATTTAGCTGAATACCTTTGCCCCAATTTCTTGCATTGGTGGTAATAGGTTTTTGATATCACGTCTAGAAAAAAGTTATATAAGCACTTGAAATTTTTTTTGCAAAAATCGTACCCTTCTGAAGGAAAAAATTATTTATAAAAAACGCTACCTACTATTTTCTTTTATTTGTGAATATTGTTTAGAAGAGGGCAGGGCAACAATATTTATTTAGTGCATATTTAAATGCTTTTTGTTTGAAGCGAGATATAGCCTCTCAAACTTTGGGAATTTATGAAATTTGGCCAAAAATGGACCTTTTTGAAGGCTATATCTCAAAACCAACGAATGTCATCGAATAAAGTACATAGAGGAATTTGTAGCCCCACCCCTCCTCTATACACACCAAAAATAGGAAATGTCATAGTTGTATTTTTTTTTTTTAAATTTTGTCTGAAAAGGTGGATTTTTTTAGTTCAAAAAAATTTTTTTTTCTATAGTTGGTCAGTTTTTGGCATATAACATTTTTCCTAATAACTATGGGAACAAAAGTCTATTAGAGACTTTTGTATCCCATTTAATTTTAAATAAATAATCCAATTTTCAGCTCATTCTAAAAAGTGGTTTGGCACTACCATTCAATTAAAAAAGGGTAAAATTTCAAAAAAAAAAAAAAAAAAAAAAAAACTTTTAACCGTAATAGACTCGGAAAAACGCTAGAAATGGACTTTTCTTACCGGTAAAAAATCTATATAACTGAAAGTTTCAGCAGAATGGGCTGAAAATTTAAAAAAAAAAAAAAATTTAAGTATAATTTGCCATTTTAACCCCGGCCGGCAACCCCGGTTTTCCCTGATTTTTGGCCGGGGCCGGGGCCGGGGCCGGGGTCAGTAAAAATGGCCGGGGTTGGCCGGGGCCGGGGCCGGGGCCCCGGTCGGTTCCTATATATATATATATATATATATATATATATATATATATATATATATATATATATATATATATATATATATATATATATATATATATATATATATATATATATATATATATATATATATGGTTCATTCCATGAAATCACCTACACAACCAATATGCTATTTCATGATTTTCATGATTTTTGACAAATATAAATCTTGAGAAAATGAGTATGGTCTTTATCTCAAGTTCATATCTAAAACTGTTCTAGGAAATAGAGGTCATGGAACCTCTACAAAATGTTCATTTTTGAGACATGGAGGCAAACTTTAAAGTTAAATATTTCAGCTTCTGCACCACCATTAATAATGATATACAAATCATTTTAAAGCTCTTGAGTAGATAAAAAAAAATTTGTCTGTAAAAAAAAAATATCTGACCTTTGATACCAAGAAAGGATATCTCCTGATTTTGATCAAATTTGCTCATAACTTAGTCTGGTATTGGCACAAGGTATGCCAAATTCTAGAGTGGGACCTTCTTCAGATTCAAAACTGCTGCAAATTTACTTTGGTATGGTCTTATTGAAAATTCATATTTTGTCTCAAATATCACCATTTTAGAAAATAGAATGGTTTGAATTTTAATATTTCATCTTGTATGGCATTATTAGGGATCATTATTATATAATTTGAAAAGGTATGTTTTGTTTTAACCATTTTTTTTTTCTGATATTACCTTTTTTTGAATAAAAAGTAATAAATGGGCTGGTTTGACACATTCTTCCCTCCCCCAATAAAATAAATTTTTTACTTCTGCTATGGTCAACAGTGGTCAAGCTACTACCAATGTTTTTCTTAAATATTTGGCATCCCCATCACCCAGGAGCCACTCCTGATAGCTCAGCAGAACAAGCCACAGATCTCACTCACCTATCCTCTTCTTGAAATGTTTTTAATTTCAATTTATTAATGTAGTTACATATTTTTATTTAAATCTGTGATGAGTTGATTTGACCAACCAACTTTGACATTATATATGTAAAAAGAACTATAATAATTTTACTTGCTTTTCAGAATGTGATATTTTATTAATTTCTGTTTCTTTTAGTTTGTAAGTCCTTCTGGTCAAAATAATTGGATCAATAACTGTCAGTATATCTGCATAAGGTTACTACCAAAATATCTGGTTTATATTGATAACAGAATGAAGCAGAAGGGTCATTAGGTATTAAAAAATGAAGTTTTACATTTAGTGTGTCTGAATGTATCTTGAGGACACATGCCAACCACCATTTATTATCATAGATTGCTGTTCCAAATCCCTTGACATCTTCAAATTTAAGTTCTTTAACTTTTAATGTAACCCTTACTAGTTTTGATCCTTTACTGTTACTTGAAACTCTTTTTACATATAATAAATGGGTGTAGATCAATTGAAATTTAGTTAAATGAAATTAAATCTTTACTAGAACATATTGACCCAGATAAGGCAGTGAGTCCTGATGGTCTATATGGTATAATTCTAAAGGAGGGCAGTAGCAGTATTGCAAAGGCATTGTATTTGATTTTTAAACGATATATTGATTTTGGAAAAGTACCAGAGGACTGGAAAATGACATATGTGGTGCTCATTTATAAGAAAGGTACTAAAGAAGATGTAGGAAACTATAGGCCAGTTAGCTTAACATCTCTGGTTGTAAAAGTTTTGGAAAAGTTACTGAAATGTATATATAGTATATCCATAGTATAAGTATTACTTAGTAAGATTAAGATATAGGAAATTTATCTGCTTATTTGCGTGACCTTGAAATGTTTTGTAGTCTTAGCTCCGCCTACTTTCAAACAAAAGTATGAAAAGCTACTTTGCTTCATATGACGTATAAGTGACGTCATAAAACCTGGTGCCTAATTTACTATTATTATATATATATATATATATATATATATATATATATATATATATATATATATATATATATATATATATATATATATATATATATATATATAATGCCAATAAAATTATAATGGTTTTATTTTTATTATACAAAAAAATCAAGATGATTTATTAATTAAAAGCCAATAAAAATATAAAATTGTTTTTACATATATATATATATATATATATATATATATATATATATATATATATATATATATATATATATATATATATATATATATATATATATATATATATATATATATATATATAAAAATGGGAAATACGAAACATAATCTGGTGCAAAGTTTTTAAATTTGGAAATTTGGCAACGTTTTCCTTGACATTTTTGTTTTTGTTTAAATTTCAAAGAAACCTAATTTGTGATTGGTCATGAAAACAAAAACTATCTGTTATTGGAGTCGGGCAATCTAATGACGTAAAAAAATAATTAATATTTTATTTGAATAATAAACATTATTTTACATATTTCTACAAAAAAGATTTAATTAGATTTTAAATGATTAAAAGAATTACAATTTGCTTCATGAGGGTGTTTATTAAAAAAAAAAAAAATAGGCATACACAAAAAGTGCATCACTCTCAATCAGAAAATTATAACATTTATTAATCCTACTAAGTAATACTTATACTATGGTATATCTGTGGATTATACTTGTGGCATTTTGTAGTAAAAAAATTTAAAAATTGAAAGGCCTAAAAAAAGTGGAAAAAGGAAAAAAATATAATACTTGATGAGTATACCCTGTCTTTGTTAGATGTCAAGTACAATCCATCATTGACTTTGATAGGGAGAATTAATAGAATTTTTTTTAAAAACAAAATTTTTTTCCTTTAATGTATACATATATTTTTATTTTGATATTGAAACAAGCATGTGACAGCAAAAAAAGATTTTAATATATATATATATATATATATATATATATATATATATATATATATATATATATATATATATATATATATATATATATATATATATATATATATATATATATATATATATATATATTATAAAAAGGGAAGATAGAGAGAAGAGAGCCATGAATTTCTTATTTATTTATTTATTTTTTTTTTATCTCTACTGACATATAATCAACATAAGCTCATATTATAACTAAGACTTCTAAGAAAATCCTTTTATTTATTTTTAAATTTTAAGTATGTTATTTTTTGTAGATTACTTTTTCTTTTTAAGCATTGAAATTGATAAAATTACCATAAATTATTACTTCTTAGCCAAGATTTTCATTAATTTATTGTTTTATTAATTTATATTCTTGCAGATTTTTGTGTATTACTGAAATTTAATTTTTTATATATATTGTACTTGTATATTTAAAATATGAAAGAGGAAGCCCCATTATTAGAATACAATGAAGTTACCATTGAATCAAGAGGTCTCATGGTATGTATAAATTTTATATATATATATTATATATAATATATAATATATATATATATATATATATATATATATATATATATTATATATATATATATATATATATATATATATATATATATTATATTTTATATTTATTTATTAGTGAATGACCAGAACTCTGGCTCCAGGAAAGCTGGAGATTCTACCTTTTTACACCTTCGGCTCTGGCTGGAGACTTCCTCTCTCTCTCTCTCTCTCTGGCTCTCTAGCTGGAGTTTTGTTTAGATCTAATTATTTTTAAATAACAAAAATTGACCTTTTACCTTACAGGAAAGGAGGCAAAATAATAAAAAATTTGTGTATATAAAAATTATTTTCTGAAAAAATGGTCTATAAATTTATATTCTTTGGGACTAGAACAACAGCAAGTAATTAAAATTGCTCTTGTATAACTTTTAATAATTAGGAAAAATGTTAGTTAGAAAATCAGAGGAAACCTTTGAAAACTCTAAAATTTAAAAAAAGTCAGTGGATGTAAAAATCCATTATATATATATATATATATATATTATATATATATATATATATATATATATATATATATATATATATATATATATATATATATATATATATATATATATATATATATATATATATATATATATATATATATGCAGGGTGTCCCTAAAGTCTGGACACATAAGAAATGTCAGTAATTAGAAATATTTTCCTCCATTGATTAAATATGGCTTTGTAGAAAGAAGAAAAACTGAACTGGTAATTCTCAGCGGACATAAAGGATGATCATATCAAAAGATAGCCAATGAGTTTACCGTATGTTACCCACAGAGAACTCCGCTTTCAAGGCTTTTCCTCAGTTGCGAAGGTGATTAAAATGTTCTAAGAAACAGGCACTATCATGGTATGGATAAATCCTGTTCTGGATGACCATGTGTCTCAGTCATGGCTAAAATGTATGCTAGCCCCAAAATATCACTTTAGATGACGTCCATGGAGCTGAGTGTTCTCAAAACAACCATCAGTCATCTTAAAAGATCAAAAATTTCATCCTTACAAGTTACAAATCCTGCATCATTCAACAGGATAACCCAAATAGACAACTTGACATATGGGAATTTTTTTCTGATGAATTGAATAAAAAAAACCAGTAGTTTCACTGAAGACTCTAATGCTGTTCAGCAATGAAGCTTTGTTTTATGTGAATGGTGAAGCAAACAGACAGAATGTTTGATACTAGTTACAAAACAATCCACATTTTGTTGATTATGAAAAAACGGCAAGGAGTGTGAAAAAGTATGGTGTGGTGTGGTTTGTGGAAAGCTCATGTGCTTCGACCATTCTTCTTCGATGAACATGTAACAGTATATGTATATGCCCCAGGATTGGCAAGATGATTGTGTGGTCCCTTTGTATAAAGAAAAGGGTTATAAATTTGAGTGTGGAAGTTACAGGGGGATAAGTTTATTGAGCATAGTCAGGAAAGACTATGGAAGAATTTTGTTGAATAGGATGGGGATGGGTGAATTAATAGGAGAAGAAAAAGGGGTTGTATGGATCAGGTTTTTACTTTAAGAATGATTGAAAAAAAAAGTAAGGATTAAAGGAAGAATATGTTCATGTGTTTTATGGATCTAGAGAAAGTTTAAGATAGGGTAGAAACGAGTAAACTGTGTGAGGTTTTGAGTGAGTATGGAAATGATAAGAAGGTAAGGAAGGTATTAGAGAATTGTATAGGAATAGTGGAGCTTCTGTGAGAGTAAATAGAATGGAGACTTGAGTTCTTTGATATGAATAATGGATTGGGACACGGTTGGGTAATATCTCCATGGATTTTTAACTTATTTATTGATAAAGTGGTGAGAAAGATGAGTAGAGTAGGGAGTGGAGTGGAATGAGAGATGAAGTGAAGCTAATTTAGACCCTATATTGTGGGTTTAAAACTGTTGCTTGTATGTTTCCTTTCTTTTTTTACTCTTACTCTTTTAATGAACTCAAAAGTTCTTCGTTCATTATTTAACACTACTATCCTTTCTTGGGACTTCTGGATTTTGCATAATTTTATTGATATATATATATATATATATATATATATATATATATATATATATATATATATATATATATATATATATATATATATATATATATATAATATATATATATATATATATATATATATATATATATATATATATAATATTAACAATCTCTGTAGAGACTCAGACCTCTGGCCAGAGAAAAATTTTTCAAGCCAGAGCCTGGCATCCAGCCAAAAATCACTCCTGTGCATCAAATATATATATATATATATATATATATATATATATATATATATATATATATATATATATATATATATATATATATATATATATATATATATATATATATATATATATATAAGCTGGGTTGAAAAGATACAAAAGTTGTAGTGCAGATTTGAAACAACTTTATTTTGGTGCTCACTTCAGATACAAACTGAAATGTGTTAAAAGTAAGTTCTTCAAGATTTGTTTTCATACCCCAACTTTACCTTGAATCTTCTTATTTAAAAACAAAAATATATATATAGCCAGATATACAGTATAGCTTAAATATCCTTACATTCTTACATGCTAAACAACCTGCATAGTACAAAATCTCATAGAAAATCAGATTTTGTCTGTACTGAAGGTATTTCGATTCGAGAATGTTTGGTTTGTAGTATTGCACCATGTCGAGAAGTATGACCAATGACCCTACTAGAAACAGCGGAAACATCTTTGACATTTCTTTCAACATCGACCGAATGACACGGATACTTTGGTAGGAGAATTTGTTGATTACTAACCAAAATATCATCACTAATATCATCAAGAAGAGGTGGGGGGGTGATAGGAGTACTCCCCCAGTCTATCATTTCCATGTAGGAAGTGGCGTTGAGATTGACGTTTAGCTGCCTTTTATCAAAGCAGCGAACTTGCACATTGGTGGAGGATATTTTCTTTCTTGCTTGAAGAATTTGTTGACATGAAAATCTTCTTATTGTTTCCCGTTCATCTGCAACACCAGCTAGCAACAAGTTTTCTGGATGACAAAAATAGGAGTTGTTTAGGAGCACTGGAGAAATGATGTTCTGATCCTCAGGAGAAAGTTTTTGATATTGTGATACCATAAAGTGAAAATTCTTTGCACCATCTTGACAGAAGGGATGGGAGCGGATATAGAACCATATGGGGGCATAGAAGTTCAGTACGAATCGTACCAAACGCCTCAGATCATCAGATGCGGATTCTGTTGAAACGTACAATCGAAGCAGTCTGTTAGCTTTAGTTAGCCACCTTGCATGGCTTAAGGCACCCGGCTGTGCAGTTTTCAAATACCGCATATTATTATGATCTGCATTTTGTACCCCTTGCTGAATTAATAAACAGATTTTTAGTAAATACAGCTGGTCAGAACTTAGATCTTTCGTAACTGTTTCAGGAACATCAACTACAGAGCCTGGAATTGGTTGAAAATTAATGATGGGTTTGGTCTGAGGATCAAATGAGAGCAGTTTGGTTATAGGTCCTTCATGTGATGATGGGCCAGTTGTCTTCCCATCAACAACACTAAATAACTTCCTGAGTGGCAGTTCATTAAAATGCAACATGCATATGAGCCATTGAAGTGGTCTTTTAAGATGTAACTCCAACAGTGTGATTATTCCATTCTTGTTACCCGTATTCACAGGAGTTCCATCGCAAATCACTGCTCTTAAAGTCTCTGTAGATCTTGTTCGTTCAATAATACCCAGAATTTCATTAAATACATCTGGAGATCTTCCTGAGTTAGGACTAACGTGATCGATGTAACATGCATCTGGAAATGACACTAGCACGTAATGTTCTTCTCT
>SEYY01010185.1:17500-77500 GCA_009176605.1 Armadillidium nasatum
ATATATATATCGGTATATATATATATATATACTATATATATAATAATATATATATATATATATATATATATATATAATATATATATATATTATATATATATATATAAAAGAGAGGAACTTAAAGAAAAACATGATGGCCGCCTTGAAAAAGAAATTAGTGGACCTATGTATGAGGTTATCAGTAGAATTTACAAAGGACTTTGTAATAGAAAAATTGTAACTCCAGGAAACTTCATTGGGTAAGTTAATTTTTAAATATTAAATTCTTTTTGTATAGGGGCATCTTATGATAGTATTTAACATCAGGAGTGTGAAGCCAGAAACTGGAACCTTATAGCATCAAAGTTTGGGGAAAAGTGGGGTTTGAATAAGATAAAAATTTTGGGTAAAATCAGAGCAAAAAAAAAACAAAAAACAAAATCCTTCATTTTTTGTAAATTTAAATGCAAATAAATGGTCTAGACTCTAGAGAAGAGGCTCTTAACTGGGGTTCATGGACCCCTAAGGAGTCCATTGACGGGTTTCAGAGGGTCTGCGAGGATCAGATAAAAAATTAATATTTATATTTGTTATACAGCCCTTCCCCTTGTCCCAATCAACGTCCCAATGTACAAGTGTTGCGAGAAGCACAAAAAAACAATCAGACTGTATATCTGTTTGTTTGTCTATGAAGGTTTATTCAATGGTTCGTCTCCTTAGCTGTTGATGACTGTCTGTTGATCTGCTTTTTAGCCTCTATGTTGGTATGTTTTGTTTTTGTTATGATCATGGTAGAACTGAGAGCAGAAGTTTCCCTTTTTTGAGAGAAAAAGAAAACCCACTCAGAATAGTTTGACAGTGAGGAGTTCATTCATGGATTGGCCTATTTGGCGGATATCTTTGGTCAATTGAATGAAGTAAATCTTTTGATTCAAGGCCATGAAATAACAATTGTGGATGCTGCTGAAAGAATGAAAGCTTTTCTGGCCAAACTGCTGCTGTGGAAGAGGAGGTGGAAAGCAGACAACTACGCAAACTTTCCAGTGTTAAAAGAAGTTCTTCAACAGGATGGAAGTGAAAGCAGCAACACCCTGTCAGCTTCTCTGCAGGTAGAATTCTGCATACATTTAGATACTCTGCAGAACTCTTTCAAAGGTTACTTTGGCTCGGATCACTTTAAAGTTGAAACATGGATTCTTAATCCTTTCCTAGCCGACATAGACTATATCAGTGATGAAGAGCTTGTCAAAGATAACCATATTGACCTGAGGCCAAAGGAAATGTTGCAAAATAAATTCAATTAGAAGAGTCTTGGAAAACTTTGATATGCATTGGCACAAGCCTACCCTTATTTGGTAAAGCGAGATATGAGTGCTCTGGTTCCCTTTTTTACCACGTACCTTTGTGAATTAGGGTTTTCAGCACTTGTTTATATCAAAACGGAAAGTTGAAATAGATTGAATGTCTTGAACAGGGCGCACGCTTCCTGCTTTTTTCGTTTAATGCTTGCAGTTTCATCAATCTTCTTTAGCAGAGTGTCTTAAACCCCCTAAAGTCCATTCTTTGTGAGGGATTACATGTAATAATTTCATTCTTCTATACTTCTTCTCCATTCGATAATGTTTAATAAGAATTTTATCTTCTTCGATAAAAGGCATTATCTCAAGGATATAAATTTCTGAAATAAAACAATGGAAATTAAGCTTTTTATATAGCTTGAAAAAAAAAAATCATCAAAAATCAACAAATAAAGGTAGAATTTTTAAAATTTTCTCAAACATAAATAAACTATCAATTATGCTCTTTTCTAATTTTGAACTATCTACGTTGGATAATTATTGAGTTATTGATAATTTTAAAATGCATGTTTTTTTTTTTGTTTTTTTTGGACCACCGTGTATATACACTAGTAGATACAGTTCCTGATAAAATTCTACTTATTATTTCATGTATTTGACCTATTTAAAATATTGTACTTATAGACATTCCGGAACTCCTGCTATCAGTTGTTCATATAAAGCTGCAGCTGGTTATCTTTACCCACTAGAGAGGGGATTTATATATGTGCACAAACCTCCTGTGCATATTAGATTCGATGAAATCTCAGTAATTAACTTCGCCAGATCTGGATCAACTACACGTTCTTTTGACTTTGAGGTATGTTATATTAATGGTTTGCTGTAAAGAGTCTTCTAAATAATACTACAACTCTAGACATAGATAGTTTAACCTTTTAAAATTTTAGTAATAAAAACTTGTGCAACTTTATGCAAATAACTTTACCTTACTATATTTTGTTCTGCAAAAGATTTTTATTGACGATTTACTACTTGTTTTTATGGATAAATTTTTTTTTCTCCGTGAACAGATTGAATGTAAAAATGGTACAATGAATACCTTCAGTAGTATAGAAAAAGGAGAGTATCACAAACTTTTTGATTATGTCACAGCTAAGAAATTGCGAATTAAAAATAGGAACAAAATGGTAAGTCATTGAAAATATCTTCAAAGTTTTAGTTATTTCTCCCAATTTCTGAAACTTCTTCTAGTATATTAATTTTGCCGCACATCAGTTCTTAAAATTTTTTTTTTATCAAGTCTTCCATTTAAATTTAAAATACTTTTATTTTGTTTGATACATTGCAAAAAATTTTTTTTTTATTTTAATATAAAAATTTTAAGAATGTTTAATAATAAAAAGAGAACAAATTCGTAGTTTTGCCTTTTTTGTATTGCTTGCTTAGTATTTCCTTTATAATATTAAATTTGAATATATTTCTTTCTTGTATTAATTTGGTTAAATTAATAATAATAATAAATTTTTTTTTGAATTTTAAGGATGCTGTGGGTAAAAAGGATACGTTTAGTGACAGTGATGCTGATGAACCTGACCATTACATGAACCGAGTGAGAGCAGAAGCAGAAGAACGTGAAGATGATGACGATGAAGAAAGTGAAGACTCTGACTTCAATCCAGGCGAAGAAGGAAGTGATGTAGCTGAAGAGTAAGTTTTTATCTATCATTGACACTTTAGAATCATGTGTGAAAAATTTTGCTTTTTGGACTATAAATGCATTGCATACATTCCCTGTTTTAGTCTATATTAAAGTTTACACGCATTTAATTCACACATCAACTTATCACTGGTTAATTTATCCTTTCCTATTCCTTAGAACTTTATTAACTCATTTAACATTACATGTATGTTTATTTTTTTATTTTTTTATCTATTATTATTCATGTTTACTTAATTTTGTTTATAATTCTCCAAAGATTTCATCACATAAAGCTTAATATGTGTACTTTTCAAAAAATAAATGTCTCCGAACATGTTAACGAGTTCGTGATGAAATTTTTTCCATAGCATCATATATATATATATATATATATATATATATATATATATATATATATATATATATATATATATATATATATATATATATATATATATATATATATATATATATATATATATATGAAGGTATGATACAAATGCTTCAAGCTCATCAGAAGATTCTGAAGGCGGTGGATCAGGAGCAGAAGCGACTAAAAAGCACAAGGAGAGGGAGAGAAAAGTAACTAAAATTTATTTATTTACTTACTTACTTACTTTCTTTCTTTCTTTCTTTCTTTCTTTCTTTCTTTCTTTCTTTCTTTCTTTTCACCTTTCCCACTCGTATGGTGGTGCCCACCATAATTCTCACACTCTCACATACACACAAATCCCACTCCCCATAGCCCTCCATCTTACTCTGGCCTTCGCAACTCTCCTTCCCACGTCTATGCTCAAATCTCTTTCTCACCCTATCCATGTATCTCAACTTTGGCCTAAAATCTCCCCCATGCTCCCCCTCCTCCACCTTGGATTTCACTATTCTATCCACCATCCTCATTCATTTTATATATATGACAAACCACCTTCATATACCATCCCTTCGTTCTGCCCAGTATTCTCCTCCGCCCATCTACAAATCTCCTAATTCCATCTACCCTCCTCAAACCACATATCCCCTCTATCCCTTCATTTCAAACACATCAAATCTTTTCCTCACCTGGGCATCCGTCATCCATGTTTACACTCATACATTATAGATGGCAGACAAATATTCTTAAACATCCATACTTTTATTTCCCATCTTCATACCGCCTTCAATCCCTTTATCTCTTTCATTCCTTCAGTCACTTAATTCTTTATTTCCATTCCCTTTCTACCCCCCCCCCTCCCTCCTTTTTCCCAAAAAAAGTATTCCCAAATATTTTAAGTCTTTACCCTCATTAAATTTCTCTCTCGGACTCGACACTTCCACATTCTTCCCCTCTTATTACTTCATTCCAGCCCCAATCCTTTTTACTTTACCCCTTTTTGTTGGGTATACTTATTCTCTTAGACTCACATTCCCTCACAAACTCCGTCACCGGTATTCTTAATTTCTCTCCAAATTCCACAACCAGCACCGCATTACAGGCAAAAATCATGACATTCACCTCCCCACTTCTCAACGTTACACTCTTCCCTTCCCTCTCTATTCCTCTAACACCACCATCCATCAACAGATTAAACGACCTCGGTAACGTAACATACCCCTGTCCTTTCTAGGCCCAACTCTTATTTTAAACCATTCCGTCCGCTCCCTCCTTACCCACATCCTCACTCTACAATTCTAATAAAATTCTTTGATACTTTTCAGTAATCTCCTTCTCACCCCCACCCTTCTTTATTAGTACCTCAAACAACATCCTCCTGCATACTCTTATTCTATGTCATTTCTTCTCCAAGTCCTTTAAATATATATATATATATATATATATATATATATATATATATATATATATATATATATATATATATATATATATATATATATATATATATATATATATATATATATATATATATATATATATATATATATATATAACGGGGATAAGCCCTTTTACATTTGAGTTTAAATTCAGGCTTCAACGACTTTTTTCAAGTTATTTTCTAGTGAAAGTCACGCCCTAAAATTGTGCTTACCTTACAAACCTACAGCCATAATATTACTCTTGTTCAAGTAGCCGAATCGTAAACAAATTTTTGATTAGTTAATAAGAATTTCATGTATGTCAACTCATTTCTAATTGGGAGTAAAAGTCTTGTCCTATTTTAAACATAAATTACCACGTCGTTAATTAATCAATTTTCTTAACTAACATTATCGTTTTTCTTGTAAAAATTTTTTATCAACAAAATAAATCAAAATAAATATAAAAATATTTGTTATTATCAAAATAACCCTTTGTTATTTACGTAGCCATTTTATATTTATTTTACTATATTTGTGGCAATTGATTGTCCTAAATTTATAGCATTTATCTAAATTACTATAATTTTAATTGTATTTTTACTGTGATGACAATAACCAATAAATGTCGAATGCTTAATTTTATTTACCTATTTATTCTATTTAATTGTTCCGATACTTACGAAAAATATGTAACGTTTTGTTTTCTTATGTAGCCAAAGAAAGCAAAAACTGTTCCTGAAGGACCAAGAAGAAAGAAAAATAAGAAAGAAAAAGATGAAAACCGACCCAAAAGACCTCAGTCAGCATATTTCCTTTGGCTTAATGAGATGAGGGAGACAATTAAAAAGAAGAATCCTGGTATCTCTATTACAGAAATATCTAAGAAAGCTGGACAAATGTGGAAGGAAGTTAAGGATAAAACTGTGAGTACAAAGAATATTGTATGAAATAAGATATTTTAAATGATTACAAAACTTTACATCTCAAAGTTAGTTTTAATAATGTTATCATTTTTAGTAAGTTGAAGTATACCGTAGATGTATTAAATAAAGCTTTCCATTAGAGAATGAGTAAAAAAATAAAAAAATTTCTTAAACAAATAAGGAATGGGAAGAAAAAGCTGTTGAAGCCAAAGCCAGATATGAAGAAGCTATGAAAGAGTATAAGGCTACTGGAAGTGTAAGTGGAGGATCTAAGAACAAAACTGCAGTAAAAACACCTTCACCAACAAAAGGAGGTTCTGGTTCAGGCTTCAAATCAAAAGAATACATTGAAGAAGAGTCTTCTTCAAGTGAAGACAGTGATGACAAGCCACTTAAAAAACTCAAATCCTCTAAGGTAAAACTTATTGTATATATATATATATATATATATATATATATATATATATATATATATATATATATATATATATATATATATATATATATATATATATATATATATATATATATATATATATATATATATATATATATATATATATATATATATATATATATATATATATATATATATATATATATATATATATATATATATAGAATGAGAAATCTTCCAAAGGAAAAAAAAAGAAAGCAAGCACTGATGAAGAGGAAGAAGAGAGCGAGATGTCTCTTGATGATGAATCTGATTAATTATAATTCTCATAATGAAATCTTTCATTTTATCCTTTCAATTCCGTTTTTTTATACTTCAAATATTATTTAATATGTATTAAAATTTTTAACGTTCTCGCAATAAAACTTACGAATTTAATGTTTTTTAAAAATGTTTGCTTGCTCTCTGCCTTTGTAAATTATTTCGTCTGTCTTTCAATTCGACCTTCCCTTCTTGCTAGAAATGTGCGCTCATTCAGCCTGTGCCGAAGAAGGGGGACCCCTCTCAACCCTCTAACTATCGTCCTATTTCTTTAACTCATTCTTTCTAAAGTTTTCGAATCTATCCTTAACAGGAAGATTTGGAACCGCCTTAATTCTACTAATTTTATCTCTGATCGCCAGTATGACTTTCGTAAAGTCACTACTGGTGATCTTTCTGACTCTTGGTGCTCCACTCTTCGGGGTTGAGGTGAATCTTTCGCTGTGGCGCTAGACATATCCAAAACCTTCGATAGAGTCTGGCACAAAGCTTTGATTTCCAAACTTCCCTCTGTGACCTTTCTGATTTCCATTCTGGTCGTTCTATAGCAGCCGCTGTAGACGGCCTCTGTTCTTCCTTTAAATATATAAATAGTGGTGTTCCCCAAGGATCTGTCCTATCCCCAACTCTTTTTCTAATTTTCATCAATGACCTCTCTATTACTTCATTACTTATCTATTCCTATGCTGGTGACTCCACCCTTCATTACTTCTTTAAGTTTGAAAGACGCTCCTCCCAACAGCAGTTAATTGTTGCAAGGGTAGCTTGGAGCAACTGACCTCTGATCTTCCTCGCATTTCAAATTGGGGCAGATATGATCTTCCCCGCATTTCAAATTGGGGCAGATAAAACATGGTCGCTTTCAATGCCTTAAAAACTCAATTCCTCCATCTTTCTACTCGACACAATGTTCCACACAACTATGACATCTTCGAAAACACACAGCTCAAACCTTCACCTGTCCTCAATATTCTTGGTGTTCCTTTTTCTCGGGATCTTTCTTTGAAGGATCACATTACTTCTCTTTCTAAACAAGCTTCTAAGGGATTGGGTGTTTTGAGGCTCCTTTGTGATTTTTTTTTTTTTTTACTCCACCCCAGTTGTTGCTGCTATTTATAGGGGTCTTGTTCGCAGTGTATGGAGTACTCCTCTCACATCTGGAGTGGTTACACACATACAGATCTTCTCGAAAAGGTGGAGTCTAGGACTTTTCGTCTTATAAACTCTTTTACTCTCACTAAATATCTCCAATCTCTTTCTACCAGTCGAATTGTTGCAATATTGCCATTACAAAAAACACTGATCTGAAGTCTGAACTTTCACGTCATATACCTCCTCCATTGAGATTTCTTGCGACACTTTCTACAAAGTCGCATCCTTTTTCTGTTCAATTCTCCACCCCCAGACTTAACTCTATGCCCATTCTCTCATGTACTCTACCGGCAAAATTTGAAACACTCCCTTTATCTGTTTTCCCCCAACGTCCTTTGACTTCCACATTTTCAAATGCCGTGTATTTGGTTACGTCGGCAATTAGCGACCAGATATCTGACATTTTCCCAACTCTGGTGGAGATAGGTAGTCCTATGGCCTTTGCCCATCAGGATAGATATATATATATATATAATATATATATATATATATATATATATATATATATATATATATATATATATATATATATATATATATATATATTATATATAGAGGTGGACCGGATATCCGCATCCGCAACTGCGGATATCCGCATCATTTTTCCAATATCCGCATCCGCGGATATCCGCAACCGCATCCGCCTCCGCGGATAGTAAAAAATTATAAGTAAATTATGAGTTCAGCTGAATCATGTTTGTCAGATGTGATACCACTTGTTTCAACATTGAAAGTTTAGTTAACAAATGTTGTCTAAGGGAGTTTCAAGGATGACTGAAACAATAATGAAGGAGATGAATGACAGATTTGAAAACCTGGAAAATGATGATGCTTATACAATTGCAACCTTTTTAGATCCTAGGTACAAAACAAAATTTTTTAAACCACTTGTTTCTCAGAAAGTTAAAATCAAATTAGGATGCTTATGCGATGAGATGATAGAAACAGATAAAATAACGCCTTTCAAGAAAAAGCAAAAGCTCTCAGATACACAAGAAACAAAATCTGTTAGCTTAAGCATTGCTAAATCAATGAAAGATCTTCTAGCTTCCAGCAGCAATAAAGAATCACAGTCAGAAGTGTCAAAGGATATAATATCGATTATTGAAAATTATCTGAAACTCCCACGTTTGGAGGCAGATAAATACCAACTACTTTGGTGGAGAGATAATTGCAAAAGTTTCTCTTTTTTTGCTGAGCTGGCAAGGACTTATTTAGCATGTCCTTCAACTAGTGTTGCAAGTGAGCGTCTTTTCAGTTGGGCTAGCCTAATTTACGACGAAAAGCGAACCAAACTTTCACCTGAAAGAGCCCAAAAGCTTTTATTTCTAAAAAATAGCTTACCAATTATTAACTTCAAATGGAAAATGTGAAACTGTGAAGTGTGAAGGTAATACTGAATTACTGGATATATATATATATATATATATATATATATATATATATATATATATATATATATATATATATATATATATATATATATATATATATATATATATATATATATATATATATATATATAATATATATATATATATATATATATATATATATATATATATATATATATATATATATATATATATATATATATATATATATATATATATATATATATATATATATATATATATATATATATATATATACCTTTTTCAAAATGGGTTATGGTTGGGAAAGAGGTTGGTGAGGTGTTCAAGAGTTGGTAACATAGATTCTGGATATTATATTTAAAATTCCAAAAATCTATAGCAAAACTTTAAAAAATTAAACTATCCGCATCCGCATTTGCGGATATCCGCAATTGAATATCCGCAACCGCATCCGCGGATAGTAAAAAATTACTATCCGGTCCACCTCTATATATATATATATATATATATATATATATATATATATATATATATATATATATATATATATATATATATATATATATATATATATATATATATATATATATATATATATATACACACACACACACACACTTTAAACCATTGTCGCATGCAAAGATTGGTTATTGTAAATCCTGTCA
Source organism: Armadillidium nasatum (assembly GCA_009176605.1). NCBI lineage: Eukaryota > Metazoa > Arthropoda > Malacostraca > Isopoda > Armadillidiidae > Armadillidium > Armadillidium nasatum. The sequence goes on from SEYY01010185.1 coordinate 27,105, forward strand.
GATCTATTATTATTCCTAAGCCTTTTAGGTACTTCATATCATTAGTTTGGCCAATTAAGATTTCTGCTACGGAATGGTTGGACCATATTCGTTATGGAAAGGAGTATCATGTACCCTACACTGACTCTTAATTCTATGTTGACAGTAAAGAATTCTGTCAGTGCCTCCATTCTGAAATATACAGTATTTGAGCGTCAGCAGGAGATTTTGTCAATGGGTACCTTCCAGGAATTGAAGGGAAATAAATAGTTTTGAACGAGGGAACCAAAAGGTCATGTATGTTATGCTGCATTCCCTCCAATTATAGTAAGGATTTTAAAAAATCGCTTTCCAGACAGATGCGTTAGGGAGTAGCAAAATGCTGGGTTATGAGGTGGTTAACGCAACCGCAGTCCATATTTCTGTATTTGTGACTATTAGGGTCTTCAAAACGTCTCTTAATATGATGTCTGCCCGTTGGGGGTAATCATTACTTCTTTGATGAAATGACTGCCCGCAAGTTCTCAATTCAAGAAAATATCAAACTAAGAACTTGTGGGTTACTAATCTTTAATTACTAAATATTTGTTTCACGGACATTGTCCTGTTCAATTAGAGAAAGTTTTCTTGGTAGTACATGCTTAGAATCTGCAAGCAGGATTGAACTGACACCCTCGAGCACGTGAGTGCTACCGGTTGTTCTTGGGAAAGAGAATGCAGAGTAATGTACAAAGGGGAAACCTTTGTCTATTTTAGAGAGTCACTGAGGTGAACAATTCTTAACCTATATTACTACCAAGAAAAAATTTGTTGAAGAGTACCACATTTTTAGATGACATATACCTGCAAGTTGGATGGAGTTTTCACTTGTGCAACGAATCACTTCAAATAGTCTACGATGTAACAGAATTTCTTAAAACTTTTGTATTAAAGACTTCCCAATAGACTCCCTGGAGTCTATTGGGAAGGACTCTAGGAATATGTCGCCACTGAATAAGCTGGAACAAAATTCATCTTTAAAATATACCTAAAACGGTCCTTTAGATGTCATAGAGTTTCAGAGCTCAGTATGCTCTTCCACGAGCATACTGATAGAAGTTAATTAATCAGTTTTCACAAATAATTTTTAGAAAACCTCTACGCACACAGGTAGATTTGTCACTTAGGGGTGGGTGCCATAAACGTAACTATAGGAGGGGGTGCTGTCCCCCCCACACAATTTTGGATTATCTGAGGCCCCCCAGAAAAAATTTCTAGTTGCGCTAATGAAGGGTCAGAAGAGAATTCAAATTACGAAAATACATCTGTAGGTAAATTAGTTCTAGACTGCAGGGGGTGTCTATATTTAACTGCTTGTATAAGGAAAATTTAAAATTGAAGACGCAACTTAGGCCCATGTTAGGTTACATCCGCGTACAAAAAATGCGACAATCTGAAACGTTTCTAGACTGGTTTGGATTTGCCTTATCAATATTGAAGTCAGTCAAACATTACGTAAATGTCGATCGATTTGAGTGGTAAAATAATTTATTGGGTTTAAATCTTATGTACAAAGAATATCTTTAGATTTATGGGAAAACAAGACGGCTTGTTTTTGTCAGATGAAGTTATGGAACCTCTAAGATATCAAAATAGTGATAAAAAAAAGAAAAATTAAAATGCTTTAAAACTATAATTTCATGAACCGCAATTATTATAAGGGGGGAGGGGGAGGGGAAATTGAAAATGGTTTATTGCCTCTAATTATAGAAAATGTTCAAAATGGAAGTACTAGCATCATTACGAATGCTTAAAATCGACTGTGATGCACGAAGACGTGCCAATTTTAGAAACTTTGTCATTTAACTAAAAACAGAAATTTTATGAAAAAAACACTAAAATTAAAGAAATCTGAGATTATATGATGTTCAAGTACCATTCAAAATTTTTTATGCAAATGATAGTGCCACCATTGAAAGTAATAAAGGTTTCGTTGTGATCTAAAAGTTAAGTTCCAGAAACTTATATTTCAATATTTCATTGTGCAGTAAATAGAAACCAACTGGTTACAAGAAAACAAGTATTTTTCTTCACAAGTCTCTCACATAATAATTAGAACTATCAATATAAATTCAGAAAAATACCACAATACTTAAGACTCCTCCATACAGTGATTCAATAATTTTTAAAAAAGTATTTATTATATATAATGATAGTTCTTTAGAAACCTAAAGGGCAAAATAACACAACTGTCCACAAAGCACCATCTGTTTTGCATTTTTCAAAATATTACCGAAATATCACAACTCTAAGAGAAGTTTGTAACCCTGATTAATTGTAAACGCAATTCACATAATGAGTCTCTCTTAGAGGCCTCTTAATGAAAAGAACATTTCATAACCGGCTTGGTTTAATCGAAATTAAACCATTTAGAAAATATTTCGAACATTTGAGTATGTTGGAAGAAATGAAAAATAAATTCCCCTATTCTTTGCTTCTGAAGTTTGCCATAAATATTTAATTCATTTACCTGTAATATTGAATCTACTAATGACAAAGACTTATACTTAATTATAAAGCAATTAAATCTTTAATAAGGCAAGAACGGTCTGTTTGTTTTCAAAATCAAATTACTTATCTAAAAATATTAACAAAAAAAATTTTTTTAAATACTTTTCCAGCATCTTATATGTAATAAATTTAACTGTTTGATCAAATTTGTCAAACAAGGCTTCATATACATTTTAAACCTATATTATTAGTATTCATATCAAATATTTTGAAAGTATTTCTTAAAAATAATAATTAAACCAGTAATTTTATTAAAATAATTTAATTTTTAGAAAATTATTTCACAATTTTTATCCCAACAATAAAACATATCATCAAATTTCAGATAATAATAGCAACTTTATTTCAAAAAGGACTTTTGTAACTACTGAACGTCAATTCTAAAATAAAATTGAAAAAAAAAATTAAAATAAATATTTAAACCAAAAAAAAAAAAAAAAAAAAAAAAAAAAAAAAAAAAAAAAAAAAAATTAATATTCAAAAGAGGGAAAAAAGACCATTTTCCTTTCATTCTAAAATAAAAATTAAAAAATTAAAATAAATACTTAGACTTAAAAATAAATAAATAAATGAATACATTAATATTCAGAAGGAAAAAAAAACCTTTGTTTTCTTTCACTTACAAAGTGGAAAGGTAAAGATATCTATGAACTAAGAGAAAAGAAATTAATGTCATTTTAACTAGTTACCATCAGTACTTATTATGGGAGTATGAATTATGGTTCATTATTCTACCAACTTATTATCAAAACTGATAAATACAAAAACGAAATGTCCAATCCTTACTAATATAGGACCACAAACCAATATGATGGTAACCTTTCACCTTTACATTTACAACCATTAAGTGTATTTTAAAATCTTTTACCTTCCTACCAATGGTTACAGATAGGCAGTGTGACTGTATGACCTACAAAAACCGACATAACCTAATGACTAAACTCAGGTTTTATCATCGTTCTTGTCAAGTAAATAAAAATAATTTTAAAAAATTCAACTTATGAAATAACCAAATTAAAACTTTTTAAAATTTTAAGACTAAAAAATATTTAATCCTTTGATGTTTTTAGTTTAAGTGAGACACGATCTTCCAAAACATTTGCTAAAAGGTCTTTGTCACCAAGAACTTCCACGGTTTCTTCTTCATCAAGACGTAATAAAATCTAAAACAAAAATAAAGGTTTATTACAAAATTAAAACGATGAAAACGTTAACCACATTAAATTTAATACAGACTAAACAGATACTTAAACATCAAATGTATATTAATTTTATGACTGTTTAAGGAAATTTTGTATTTTTCGTATAGTAATATACTACATAAAGCAGTAGATTGCTTTTATAAGAAAAGTATAGCTATTTTAGTATCTTGTTTGTTTTCCTTTAACACGTAGCATGTATTAAACAGATATAATGTAACTTTAACGGTGTCTAGTAGTTTGGAAAAACCATTTAGTTATTCAAACTGTATTAAACAGATATAATTTAACTTTAACTGTGTCTAGTAGTTTGGAAAAACCATTTAGTTATTAAATTATAACGAGGAAAGAAAAATTATGATAATGTTCAAAAGATAGAGAACGAATTTATAATTGATATTTTGTTCTCCACACAAAAAAAATAAACAAATACAAAACATAATAGTTAGAAATAGTTTTACCGTCGACCGTTTATATAAACAGAGGTAGATTAATTTTCAATGTCTCAGTATTACGCAATTTATTCAAATAATAATAATAATAAAAATCATTATTATTATTATTATTATTCTCACTTTATGATTTAAGTACCTAAGAAAAAATTACCTGAGAAAATAGAGACAAGAGGAAGTTCAAACTAACGAAACATTTAATTTTTATTACTAATTATTCTTACATTCTTGAAAATAACGTAACTTCTTGTTGGATTGAATTAAATTAAAAATATATTTTAAATTGCCTATACATCTGACTGAAAGGTTTACTAAAATTGAAATTTATTAATATAATGACCTTTAGGGAACTAATCTAAATTTCTAAAATAAAATTACTCACATAAATCCCATTTCCTTACTAGTTTCATAATGCTCAAATAATTGACTTTAATCTATTTTTAAATCATGTATTAGTCAGGAGCTAAAAGTAACCCATCTTCATAAAATTATATGAAACTTTTACATTATAATTTGTGATATTTTTATATGAATCCTGTAATTCATAGCACATAATTGTTAATGAAAAAATGATAATAACATACCTTTGAATTCCTAATTTCTTTGGTTTTTTTCACCTGTAATATTCCTCTAGATTCCAAGAGTGAACATAAAGAAAAAAATTCACTCTGCTCAACTGACTGAAGTTTCTGACGAATACAAACTCTGCTGTAAACTTCGTGAAACTAAAAGAAAATATTAAATAATAATAAATTAAAAAATAAACAAAATATATAAAAAAAAAAAAACCATCCAAGTTTTACTATAATAAATGTGCAGCATGAAATAAAGAATTAGTAAATGAAAATCACTCGACGCTACTCAAATTAAAGGCCTTTATTCTATTAATTTAAGAACATATTTATTAAAATATAAAACTAATTCAAAATGTTCTTATAGTAAAATAAAAAAAAAAAAAGCAAACAATGAAAATACAAATTTATAAGCCTTTACTGAAAAGAAATTATAAAAAATAAAATGGAAACCAAATATATAATAAGGTTATTTAAAATATAAAATGAAAACTTTACCTTTCCTAGGTTAATGTTTTTTGTTTTTGAATGCTTTAACATCAGCAGTAATGTGCAGATGAGAACTTTTTGTTGCAAAGGAAGGGACTGAGAATTTTCTGTTATAGTCGTTGTAACTCTGTTCCCATACACTTCATTAAATATCGAAAGTATTTGTGGAATATCAATTTGTTTTAATGCATGATTACTTCCTTTTCTCGGAGATTTTGATGGGCTTCCTAAACATAAAGAGAAACCATAAAAAAAGAATTTTACAATAATAATTTTTAAGTTTTGAATAACATAAGCTAATTAAGGGAGCATTCAAGTGGAAATTCATATTTTCTAAGTTTCACAAACAATATATATTTATATTATTCATAGCTGCATTACATTTTACAAAAATACAATTAAACAATTGGGGCAACCACCCCTTTTTAACTATTTTGGTCTGCCAACTCTTCATTTTCTGGTCATTTCATTCTCAGAAAGGTTTCCTGAAGACAGTTTTACTGACCAATATTTTGCACAGACATTTTTGTTGACTCTGTGAATGTGGTTCCCAAATATATTAAATGAACCCTAAAAGTAGATGACTTTACCATCTATGTCAGTGGAACTCTAGTTAAAAATGTTGAACAATGGTTTACGATGTTACTGGATCATCTTACAAATTAAGTTGACATCCAAAGATTAAAATTCTTACATCAAAAAAGTAATGCTGTATTATTTCATTGCATGTAAGGGAAAATATGTACAAAACTTTTTTATGCCCCCTCCTTGAAAAGGGCTCTGCCCGTGAGTGGTGGACAACTGCAAAAAAAAAAAATCCCCAATCTTAAAGGTAATTAATTCCTACAACTAAAACTGTCAACTTTTAAGATCTATAAAATGACATCTTATTTGGTCCGATGACGTATGAATGATTAGATTTTTGAAGACGACCTCTGAAATAGAAATAACTATCCAGTAGGACATCTGGACCTGACAGGTCTGTACTACAAGCGGTTATACCATGATTTAACCTAAACTGGAGGTTGCGGAATGCCGTATATATTCATGGTTTTAAATTAACAAAAATAGTGTTATTTGATTAATGTACCTTTTTTTCTTCCCTCTTTTATCTCAATACGTCTTTGTGGTTATGCTCTTGTTGCACTCCTGTCTAAGTACTCCAAAGTTTCAGTCGCCAGCCCAACCCAACCCACTATGTTACTATAGAAAAACCCATTACATAAACAAAATAATTATTTACTTGATTCACTATATCAACTAAGCTAACACAGTAAGAAAGCAAGCTCCTTCAACTTGAACTGCTTAGAACTTTGATTTTATTCTTTTTGAATAATGTTTTGACCACAATATCTTTCTCTGTTTTTATCACCTTTTTTTTTAATTTAATTGTCACTATATATATATATATATATATATATATATATATATATATATATATATATATATATATATATATATATATATATATATATATATATATATATATATATATATATATATATATATATATATATATATATATATATGAACCGACCGGGGCCCCGGCCCCGGCCAATCCCGGCCAAAAATCAGGGAAAACCGGGGTTGCCGGCCGGGGTTAAAATGGCAAATTATACAAAAAAAAAAAAAAAATTTTTTTTTTTTTTTAATTTTCAACCGATTCTGCTGAAACTTTCAGTTATATAGATTTTTTACCGGTAAGAAAAGTCCATTTCTAGCGTTTTCCCGAGTCTATTACGGTTAAAAAAAATTTTTTTTTTTGTTGAAATTTTACCCTTTTTTAATTGAATGGCGGTGCCAAACCACTTTTTAGAATGAGCTGAAAATTGGATTATTTATTCAAAATTAAATGGGATACAAAAGTCTCTAATAGACTTTTGTTTCCAGAGTTATAGGAAAAATGTTATAAGCCAAAAACTGACCAACTATAGAAAAAAAAATATTTTTGAACTAAAAAAATCCACCTTTTCAGACAAAAATTTTTTAAAAAAAAATACAACTATGAAATTTCCTATTTTTGTTGTGTATAGAGGAGGGGTGGGGCTACAAATTCCTCTATGTACTTTATTCGATGAGATTCGTTGGTTTTGAGATATAGCCTTCAAAAAGGTCCATTTTTGGCCAAATTTCAAAAATTCCCAAAGTTTGAGAGGCTATATCTCGCTTCAAACAAAGAGCATTTAAATATGCACTAAATAAATATTGTTGCCCTGCCCTCTTCTAAACAATATTCACAAATAAAAAAAATAGTAGGTAGCGTTTTTTATAAATAATTTTTTCCTCCAGAAGGGTACGATTTTTGCAAAAAAAAATTTCAAGTGCTTGTATAACTTTTTTCTAGACGTGATATCAAAAACCTATTCCCACCAATGCAAGAAATTGGGGCAAAGATATTCAGTTAAATTTTCAGCTCATTGGACCAGTGGTTTTGACCCCAGTTATTCATTTTTTTCAACTTTGGGTCCAAATAAGTTTCAAACCGTTATAGACTCAAAAAAATGCTCGAAATCAACTCAGAACTTCGTGAAAAAATTCACATACTTTGAAAATTTCAGCTCAATCAGTCAAATAATAAAAAAAAAAATTCAAACAAAATATAAGAAAATTAAGATTTTTTTCCTTTTCTGTTTCTTTTGACCGCTCCTTTTCTGCTAGTGAATGTTCATCTTTGTGTTTTGATTTTAGATACTCCAAAAAGATTTGGTTGAAATTTTTTTACTTGTAGCACCCGGAGGTTCTCTTCTAATTTTCTGACTGCAGATGTTACATTTAGCTATTTCGAGCCTATCCTGAAACATTGTAAAGTATTCAAATACTGCAGAAGCTGATCTTTTAGCCATATTGACTGAAAGTATAAACAAAATAATAATTTTTAAATAATGCAGCTAAATGATACAAGTTTGATACATGGCAATAAAATAACAATGATATGTATAAATACAGGTTAAATTGATTTTATATCTTACATTTTTTCAAATTTTACCTTAGGGTCTTACTTAAGTAAACCTGTTGAATCACTATTATGAATTAGAATATTTTTTTTTTTTTAATTTTTGTACTTTTTATAAACTTTAACTATACAAAACTGTAATTTTTTTTTTTTTTTTTTTTTTTTTTTTTTTTTTTGGAGAAAATGCATATAATCATTAATTTAAGTGAATGTTGGCTATTCTACTCCTTCCTTACAATTAAATAAACCTTATATCTAATTTTCTTAACCTTAAATTTCAGTGCTTTTGACCTCTTTACAAATTTTAGGAAACCCCGGCCAGAACCCCGGCCCCGGCCAAATTTGGGTGACCCCGGCCCCGGCCAAATTCCAACCCCGGTCGGTCCCTATATAATATATATATATAATATATATATATATATATATATATATATATATATATATATATATATATATATATATATATATATATATATATATATATATATATATATATATATATAATATATATATATATATATAGGGATGGAGCGATACCAAAATTTTTACCGATACCGATACCTAAAAATTCCCCGAAGCCGATACCCGATACCTGAAAATATGCCGATACTTGCCGATACTACTACCGATACCGATACTTTACTCATATACAAATTTTTGCCGATACGATACTGAAAAGGCCGATACCGATACTTCACTCCATCCCTAATATATATATATATATATATATATATATATATATATATATATATATATATATATATATATATATATATATATATATATATATATATATATATATATATATATATATATATATCACAGGTAAGGCGAGGCAAGCAAAAATTGGTTGCTAACTTTTTACTATTAGAAGTACTTTAGTCCATTTCATATTTGATTTACTAAAGCTTACCTGATACATTTTAATTTTACAGTTTGACTCAATATATAAAGAAGGGATATCTTCCTTTCCTGGCAGGTATGAAGCCTTGCATCTTCTCTACCAGAGTTTATGTTTATATTACAGCAATTGCTTGTAAAATAATTTCGGAATTTGATAAAATGGTAAAGCTTCCATGAGTGGAAGAATATTATAAAGAGCGAAATATAGGTGATACAGTTCGACAGTAAAAATTGGTACCTATTTTAAAAGAGATACAGGTACTGAACACTTAGTACACTTTGAAAACTTCTCCCATACGTTTACCTATTTTTTAACCATTGTGAGCAAATAAAAAGGTGGATTTGATGAGAAACCATAGATGTGAAGATATTGGGTAGGGCAGGAAAAACAACTAGCAAAGAAGTGAAGTGATTGTTAAAATGTGGAAGATTTGCAAACTGGGAATCTGGGGTGGTTAAATTTTCGAGAATGGGAGAACATAACGAAAATACCAGATGACGAAGTTTTCTTAAGTACCTTTGAGGGTAATCAGGTAATAAAGGCAAAAATGAATGAATTATAAAGCTGGAAAGAAAATATGGTTTTTGAGGAGGTAAAAAGGACAAAAACTTAATCAGAAGGTACTGACTACTAGATGGGTAATAACAAAGAAATTGAAGGAAGGAAAGAGTATTTGCAGAGCAAGGTTGATGGTGAGAGGTTTTGAAGAGGAGGATAAAGATATTGTGACAGATGCACCAACTTGCTCAACAGAAACATTGAAATTATGTATTGGAATATAATGTGTAGATATGATTGGAAATGTCAAACTATGGACATTAAAACGGCTTATTTACAGGGAGATGCACTGGAAAATAGTAGTATATATTAAACCTCCTAAAGAAGCTAAAACAGAGAATATGGAAATTAATGATAGCGGTTTATGGTTTAAAAGATGTAGCTAGAGTTTGTTATAACAATGTGGTGAAGATAATAAAGAAACTAGGAGGAGAAAGATGTTCATTGGATTAGACTCTAATCAGTTGGAAGTAAGTAGACAAGTTGATTGGAGTAATGTGTATTCATGTTGATGATTTGTTTTATGGAGGAAAAAGTTATTTTGAGAAAGAAATGATATGAGAATTGAGGAATAAGTTGAAAGTACGAACAGAAAAACAAGAATCATTTAAGTATATAAGAGTGGGGATAAGACAAGAGAAAGAAACAATTTGATTCGATCAAAACAAATATATCAGTCAAATGAAGAGAACTATGATACAATGGAGAGAGAAAGAGAGTTAGACAGTGACAAAATGATAAGATATAGATCTTTGGTGGGACAGTTGAATTGAATTAGTCAACATACGAAACCAGACATTGCATTCAATGTTAGTGATTTAAGTCGAGCAAATAAAAAAACATATGGTAAAGACGTGAGAAAGCTTGATAATCTAATAAGGAAAGTTAGAAGAGAAGAATTAAAGATAAAAATGGAAATATTAAAGGAGATAGAATAGAAATAGAAGTATATACTGACGCATCTTTTGGTAACATTGATAAGGAAAAATCACAGATAGGTTATATAATTAGCATAATTAATGAAGACAAAAAAGATACGCCCCATTTTATGGAATTATGAGTAGCTAAACGGGTAGAGAAATCGACCACAGAAGCGGAAACCTTAGCTCTGGTGGAAGGAAATGAATCCGCAATTTTCTTGAAAACTATTTGAAAAGAAATTATGGGTGAAAGTACAGGAGTAACGATCAAAACTGATAGTAAAACGTTAAGTAAAGTAGTTTATTCAACCTCTGGAGTTGCAAGTAAGAGGTTGAGAAATAGACATTGCCGCAGTAAAAGAAATGATTGAAAGAAGAGATACAGTATTAACCAAAGAAGGTGTGAGAGGAGAAAATACTTGGAAATATATGTAGAGGAGGAAAAGAGAAAAAGAGGAAAAAAGTAGTTTAGTGTGTTAAAGAATGAAGTCATTAAGAATATGTATATTGTTTTTTTTTTTTCAGAAAGAAAAGAACAGGAAGATTTAAAGATTTCAATGTTGGTGTTTTTTAGTGTTAAGTTTAATGAAAAATGCATACATAGCCTAATGTGTAGTATTTTTGCAGATATAAATTTGATTTACAAAAACTTATTTGTGTTTGTATATATATATATATATATATATATATATATATATATATATATATATATATATATATATATATATATATATATATATATATATATATATATATATATATATATATATATATATATATATATATATTGACAATTAAATTAATAAAAGATGATAATAGAGAAAGAGATTGTGGTCAAAACACTATTCTAAAAGAATATAATCAAAGTTCTAAGCATTTCAAATTGAAGTAGCTTGCTTTCTTACTGTGTTAGCCTAGTTGATATAGTGAATCAAGTAAATAATTATTTTGTTAATATAATGGGAGTTTTTACTATAGTAATATAGTGGGTTGGGCTGGCAACTGAAACTTTGGAGTGCTTTAGACAGGAGTGCAACAAGAACATAACCACAAAGACGTATTGAGATAAAGGAAAGAAGAAGAAAAAAGGTAAATTAAACAGTTAACACTATTTTTGCTAATTTAATTATATATATATATATATATATATATATATATATATATATATATATATATATATATATATATATATATATATATATATATATATATATATATATATATATATATTATGCCGTTTACCGTGGCTCAAACGGTAAAGTGATTGACTCACGTGCTTGAGGGCGCCGGTTCGATCCCACTTCGGATCCTATATATACTACCTAGAAAAGTTCCTCTCCTCGATAGGGCAATGCCCTTGATGTGATTTTTATATATATATATAAAAATAAAATATATATATATATATATATATATATATATATATATATATATATATATATATATATATATATATATATATTATATATATATATATATATATATTAGTGTTCTGTTAACACTTACGAGAAGTTAATCTTAGCTGCTTTCTAGTTTCTATTTCACATAATTCTACAGCTCTCCTACATACGTCGAGTGCCTTTCGAGCATCGCCTGCAACAGCAGCTACTTTGCCAGCCAAGAACTGAACAGCTGATGGTTTAATAACTTGCAGGGTATCTGCGCCAGCCTTTTTAAAAAAAAAGTAAAAAACAAATATTAATAAATAAACAAATAATAAAGAAAAATTAAATATTATGTAGGAGTATTACAAGTAAAATGGATACCCTATACTGCTTAAGTATATTTGCAAATTTTTTTTATTGGTTTGTGAATTTATTTTATTATCATTATTATTTTGTGTTTGGATGTTTTTGAGCCTGTGTTCCTAACTTTATATAGGGATTATTTTTGTCAAACTGCGGTTAAAAACATAGTAGTACTTTAGAAATTAAAGGATATTTGAACTTACACAACAAATTATTGAGTGAACATCAGTGGCGGAAGGGAAAAATAATATATATATATATATATATATATATATATATATATATATATATATATATATATATATATATATATATATATATATATATATATATATATATATATATATATATATATATATATATATATATATATATTCCCTGAAAAAAATAATTAAATCCACCTTTTGCTTGTGATCATCTGTCACATTCACCCCTTGAAAGGCTTAGGAACCATGGCATAAATTAAATTTACAAAAGGGTAAAATAGTCAGTAATAGAAATTAATCAAAAAATAATATTAAAACATGATTATAATAATCTGGATAAAGTCCAATGCAAATTAATGAGCTTTTATATCTTGGAGTTCATTTTGTCAGTTTTTCTATTATATATATATATATATATATATATATATATATATATATATATATATATATATATATATATATATATATATATATATATATATATATATATATATATATATATATATATATATATCACCTCTTTTATTCTTTGGTTGATAATGTTCACAATTTCTGCTCTACTGTAGGGAGCAAAATGTAGTAGTTGAGGTTTACAGGCCTTTACTGACTGAAGTCTTGGTAAGATTCGGTCTGTCAAGTCAAGCATATTTGCAATACCAATCAAAATGAGTTTTGAATTTGCCAATGCAGGCCATTCAAATAGTGTGTATAGAACTGTCTGATCCTTGCTTTCTAACTGATCCACCTCATCCAGAACAATTATTCTATATATATATATATATATATATATATATATATATATATATATATATATATATATATATATATATATATATATATATATATATATATATATATATATATATATATATATATATATATATATATATATATATATATATATATATATATATATATATATATATATATATATATATATATATATATATATATATATATATAACTTTTTAAGGTAAACTAACGAAAAGTTCTCCGCAATGTATTAAATAATTTTTAAAACCACTTTATAAAATAATAAAAATTAAAACAGATTCAACAAGAAAAATAAAAAATAAATAACAAGGTGAAGAATAAAAACACACAAACATTTAAGAGCATCAACCTTGCTCCCTGATCGTTACGCTAGTATATAGAAGAATAAATTAGTAGCACAGTCTCACGTACCAACGAAATCAAAAAGTGTCAACCCAGCAACGAGACGTCATAAAAATTCTGGCAACTGACGAATCATGAAAAATTAGTTTTTAAAAATTAACAAGAGTGTTATCCATGTCAAAAAATCCAGATGCAATGTTGAAACTCTTTGAGGTTTTAATGAAAAATGTTTCTATAAGTCTATTTAAATTTTTTGATTTGGGATTTAAGATTAAGCTGGCACCCCTCCAGTCTATCAAATGCTGTTCAGTAATGTGTAAAAAAAACTGCATTGCTCAAATTACCTCTTCTGAGTTTGGCTTTATGTTGTTCAAGATGAAACTGCAGGGTTTTAATGGTTTCACCAAAGTATGAGTTTCAGGCACATAATACAGGGTACTCTATATACTTCACCACTTCTTTCTGTATGGGTTGTGTTATTGGTACTTAAGAAGTTGCAAGTCTTATCCGGAAAATTAAAAACATAGATGCTAATTGTAAATAGAGGCTTTGAAATGACGAAAAGAGATGAGAGGTTCAGCAAAGGGATTACAATTGTATTTTGTGGATAGATATGACGAATTATATATGCGCCGCTATATATTCGAGATTTAGCTCTATGGTACTGCTTGGATATAAAAAGATGGGTATAACCCAGAGATAAAAACTGATGGAAAATTACGGAAATCTCAGCATCCAGATATATGAGATCAGTAAGGTTAAATGCACGTAAAAACGTAAAAAGGAATTAAATATTATATTTTATTTAATGTATATAGGGTGGTTTACACCCTATATACATTAAAGGGTATATAGAATGTAAAATTACTAGTAGGTCCGAACATATTACAGACGGGGAATCATACACATACGTTGCTGATATGAGATTCTACATGGAGCAACTCTAAGGTGTTCAAAGTGGCCCAGGCAATGTTCACTTCGACACGCAGCCCATGTACTTTACTTTCCTACACGTTGACCTTTAACTATTACTGATGTATGCCCTGGATATAACCATGTGGATTCACGTTCGCCCAGTGGTCATTGTGGAAATTTGGGGATACCATCCCTCTCGAACGTCACCTAATAGGAAAATAAAACGGTGCCTACGAAACCTTGTGTTTAAGGCCCTGAACGTGCTGGAGATGATACGGAAAGGGGAGCTGTTCGTTTAGTACACTCCACGCTGTGTTGCAACTAACTGGATGCGTTGGTGCTAACTACCAGGTACTCACACGTGAGTTCGTACCTACATCATATTTAAAAGCAATACAGCGCCTATAATATACTTCAACAGAAATATTTAAAGGAACGTGACTATGATGCAAGTAATATGGATGTTATTCAAAATGATGGATTCATGGATTGCTTTTAAATATAATGGATTTTCATCGCAAATGAAACTTTCATCTTATAATACAATATTTATAGCATAACTATAGGCAAAAAAATAAATCTCTCATATATTTAAATCAAAATCCCACAAGCTTATTATATTTTAACTAACTTTTTCAATGACAATCCAAAAACGTTTTTCAGCTCATTATTTAAATCATAAAAAATGCAAAAAAAAAACAAAAAAAAAAAAAAAAAAAAAAAAAAAAAAAAAAAAAAAAAAAAAAAAAAAAAAAAAAAAAAAAAAAAAAAAAAAAAAAAAAAAAAAAAAAAAAAAAAAAAAAAAAAAAAAAAAAAAAAAAAAAAAAATATATATATATATATATATATATATATATATATATATATATATATATATATATATATATATATATATATATATATATATATATATATATATATATATATATATATATATATATATATATATATATATACTTCCAGTAAAAGATACTTACATTGGGATTTTCGATTTGGTCAAAGATTTTCTATCAAGTGAACAGTTTCCCTTTCTGAATGATTATGAGACAAATTTAGTCCTTCAGCTATACAACAAAATATATCCTTTGATGATTTTCGAGACATACAATTGATAGTAATATTTTGAAATGAGATGTCCTGTATATATATATATATATATATATATATATATATATATATATATATATATATATATATATATATATATATATATATATATATATATATATATATATATATATATATATATATATATATATATATATATATAGGGTGGGTCAAAAATATACTTTTTATAAAAACTGTCAAAACTATGCTATGCACAAGCGTTAGTATCATGGTCTGATACTGTGTGCAATATTTCAAAGTTGTGAAACCCCCCTACTACTCGCACACACTACCCCTTTTTATATTATTCTTGATTCTAAAATCAATATCAAAGTGTCTCAAGTGTAATTTACTCCCGATCTCCCGTTTAGCTATGTAAAAGCATACAACATATTCACACAGACATCCATACACACACACACACACACACACACAAATGTTATGGAAGAAGAGACAGTGGAAATAGAGGAAAGCAGAAACGATGAAGAATTTCTTCCAGAATTTGAACTTAGGGAAAATTCTCAGAATAAATTTGTGTATAAACATTTAGCGATAATAGCTGACAGGTTTCGTGTAAGTTAAAGGGTCACTGTAGCATTAAAAGATATGGAGATATTGAATGAAAGTAATATGTTGGATAGAAAAAAGTTGAAAGAGAGAGAAAATGTGTTGGGAAAAGAATGCCATCAAAATAAAATTAGAAAACACAAATTGAATGCACTGGATTTGATAACAGAAAAGATGGGATAGAATTGGAAGAGCATTGTATTATTATAAAAGAACCAGATGAAATTTACATGACTCATGTTACACCAGATTTGCCAAGGCCCGATGTATTAATGATGAAATAATAACTTTCTTAATTGATTCTAATAGCAAGTTTTCCCTTAAAGCTATTCTTTGCAGTGGGACTCCAGTTAACACTGGAAGAGTTGGTGGAGTTTTGAGACTGACTGAAATATATTTGGAAAGACCAATACAGTGGTTAATTTGCCTCTTACATGTAAATGAACTTCCATTCAGACACATATTAAGGCAATTGATGGAAGAAACATCAACACCAATACCTTTTAAGGGTACCATTGGAAATAAAATTGAAGATGCAATTCAGCTGGAGATTATTGATTTTGAACTTGTAAACAGCAACCTTGAAAAAATTCCCAAAGATATCGTTACACAAATTAGCACTGACCAAAAATATTTGTAAAATGTGTATTAGTATAAAATCAGGGATATCGCCATTATTAGCCAAAAAATCTCCAGGAACCCTCATCATGCCAGATGGCTAGCAAAATCAAACACGATCTTACGGTTATAGGCGTCCACAAAACATCCAAGCAAACTCTTCAAAATCTAATAAATAAAATAATGAAAGTTTAAGCACCAGAGTGGTTTTGGATAAAGTCGCATCCAAAAGCATCTAATGGTGCATGTAAGTTTTTGGTACCTGATGTGCCCACTTAAAGATGTGGACAAAAAACTTGCTATGATTATGGAGAGTGTACTAATATTCAACTTGTACTTTGCTCATACTGCATGAGAATGTATTACTTACAATGTTAGCAGACAAGAAAAGAGATAAGATTATATATATTTAGTGGTTCAACGAATTATTCAAGAAAGAGCAAGGAATTCCAATGCAAGAGTTTTTGAACTGTCTAAAACGTTAAAATTTAAAGGCAGATGATTATTCAAAAGTTATTGATTGGGAAAAGGAAACAGTCATGCAGCCACTTGTTTTAAAGGATTTAACAACTGACAAAATAAAAAAAAATGTAAATGAGCCAATTAACACCTTTTGTTTCCATGCCACAGCCAGGGTGTAGAGCATGCAGTAAATGCAGTTACACAAGCATCACAATTAAGAATTGGAATATGAAAATAGACATAAGTATATTTTGAATGTAATAGTTCAGAAAAGAACCTAAGGAACTTGACAGCAAAAAACACTGGTTCTAATAACTATTTAGATTTATAAAGAGGTAATATTAAAAAGTTTGCTAGTTTTTTTACTTATTTTTTGAAATTTGTATGCTAATAACTGTCATTTATATTTTATTTATAATCATACCTATTGTGTTGGTATATATATATATATATATATATATATATATATATATATATATATATATATATATATATATATATATATATATATATATATATATATATATATATATATATATATATATATATATCTAAGGTAAAAATAAAGAGATGAAATTTATAAGTATTGTTGATTTCTTTTTCATTTTCCCTTAAAGCTGAGGGGATAGGAGTTTGAGTCATATTCTGAAGACTACCTGAAAGGCCATGTCAGGTGGAATAGCGGCTATCTCTCGAATAAAAATCTAAAAGGCATCAACAGTTTGTGGTCAATGAGTATACATTCGTGATTTAAGTAGCCCCACAGAAAACAATCACAAGGAGATGGGCAATATGAAATGCTCTTATATGTGATACTTAATATTTTATTCACTTTATTTTATTTTATTTTTATTCATAATTTGAAATGTTTTTATTATTGTCTTTATCGCTTTCAGGCATTCGTTCGTTTCCTGGTTTTGAATACTTCACTTAGTTAAACGAGTCTTGCTTGCTGATACTTGTGTTAACATGTTTTACTTAAACTCTTCTCTTTTTTAATAAATTTGCTGGCAATCTGATGATTCATATTTACCTTAAAATTGCTAGAAGAACTTCAATGAAAAAGTGAATTATCACAGTTTTCATAATGCGAGTTACTAAAGCTGTTTTTCCTGTTCCAGGAGCTCCAGATATATATAAAGACCCTGGTTGTGCAGTTTGCAAATGGCTCCCAATAAAGTTTTTTAAGATACTTGTTTCTGCCTCACGACCAATAATGTGTGTGTCACAATTTTGTGTTAAACTGGCTTTTAAAGACTGATAAATACTTACTAAAAAAAATATAAAATAAAAAAACATTATGCAAATACAAACAAATATATATACCAACTGACTTCAAGCATATTTAATAAAAAGGAAAAAAAATTACAATTCACTTTGTAATTAGAAATTATTGAGATATCAATAATTATTTCCAAGACTGATAAATTTCACTTACATTCAACTGAATGAAGCCCAATTACAGCTGAGGATTTTTTGGGAGAAGTAAAACTCAACTTGTTTATAAGATGAGAAGGAGAATTCGCAAAATTCAATTTTCGAGGAGACCTTCTAGGAGAATCAAAATTCAATGGTATAGAACACATTAAAGGATTTGATTCCTTATTCTTATTTGGAGTAACATTATAATTTTTTAAGTTTTCTGGTGAATTCTCTTTTGTATTACATTTAATTAACATTTCCTTTAAAGGACTTCTTTCTAGCAGAACAACAGGAACTAATCCATTTGTTAACTTTCATGTTTTTAACATGTTCACAATTCAAATCTCCCAATTTCTTTAATGTGTCAGAATTATTTTCTTCATCAGAATCCTCTGGATTTTTCTTTGGTGACCTCATCCTCTGCTTACAACTATCATCTAAATATATATATATATATATATATATATATATATATATATATATATATATATATATATATATATATATATATATATATATATATATATATATATATATATATATATATATATATATATATATATATATATATATATATACTGCTCAATAAAAAATAAATAATTAAATAATAATAATAATAATAATAATAATAATAACAATAATAAAAATTAAAATTTAATTAATTAAAATTAAAAAAAATAAAAAAAAATTAATAAAAAATAATAAATAATAAAATAAAACTAATTTATAAATTTTTATCAAGTAAACATATATTTCATCTAGCTACTTAACCTCTTTACCATATATATATATATATATATATATATATATATATATATATATATATATATATATATATATATATATATATATATATATATATATATATATATATATATATATATATATATATATATATATATATATTTTTTTTTTAAAGTGTAAAGAACTAGCAATGGTACACAAAGGTAGCAACCACATTAGATTGGAAAATTCAACACTATGGGCAGTTCTCGCATTAACGAAAATAGCATTATTCAAAGGTTATTTAGATGGCATTGGATAATTTAATTTCTTAGGATAGGCGAATAATGAACCATTATTGAAGAACAATTCAGTAAGAATATATTGTAATTTTTCAGAGGTAGGGATAAACACATGTGTAGAAAATCTGTGATATTGTAGAGAGTTCCACAGAACAGAGGTGGCTGGAAATGAGGCACCACAATGGGCTAGCCTAGGGTTTCCAACATCCACACAAAAATCGTGCGAAAGCAGGGCACCTCTTGTGCAACAAGGACAACGGGATGGTGGAGGAATGCGATAGGCCAATTCCCTCAAGCACCTGCATGTGTCATATTTCTTATAACTTTCATGGGGTCCTAAGTCCACCGAGCTTAAAGGCAGGAACTAATAGGATACACTATTCATTTTCAAAAAAAATTAAAATTAAAAATTTTTTAAACAATAAAATTGCATATATATAAACCTATAATGCTTGCCCTTAATAAAATTATGTCATAGTAACATAAAAATGTATTAGAATCTTTGAAATATATATATATGTTACAAATAAATTTATTTTGCTTAATATATATTTTTTGGTATTTTATTTACATTAACTATGCATAATAAACATTTTAAAAAATTTACCTTAAAAAATTTACCTTCATTTTTCATTAATTTTTCAAATAACCTAAATAGCTCATACACATACTTTAAATTGCTTTATTTAATAGATGAAAGACAATTTTATTTTTAAAAAAATTAAAAATGATTATTTTACCTTCCGAGAGGGGGTGGGGGAATGGGAAAATTTTTAAAATGGGGAAACTTTTTAACTGTTCATTGTAGAACCAATATATTACCATCAATAGATGCGTCTAGTCATTCTGATTCCAAATATATATATGTTTGGCTTATTTTGAAAATCAAGGTAAATATGAACCTGCAAAGTTAGAGGGTGGACCCTCCCCCCCCCAAAAAAAAAAAAAAGTTTGTACCCTCATAATTCAAAAAGTATTTACAGTATAATATTTTTATTTGAAAATATCTTTTGCAAGGAAAACAACACTATAGACCAATTTTCATAAAAATCTGAGACCTATTGGTGTAAAATTGAATTTTCTTTGGTCTATCTGTCCTGGAATAACCCATCTGTATTTACCGGAACAGACTCACTGTGTAGCAATGAGTGAGAGAGAAAGGATGCCTTTAGCATGGCATCAGGCTGGCTGGATTTGGAGAGTGAAAACTCTCAAATAAATGGAGAATGAGTAGTGAGGTAAGTTTGGAGCTGTACCTTTAGAAAAGGGATGTTTAAGAAGTTAATGTTGTGTACTGTGTTTGCAAAAGGCCAGTAAGAAGCATTTCATGCTACCTCCTGTGAAATGAGATAAAGTGCAAATGTTTCTGGATCCAGTAAATGAAATAAATGTGGGGTATGGCCCGCATGCCATGAATATAATCCAGCTTCGTGTGAATGAGGCAGAGTATAGATGCAGAAGAGATTTGTGATCAGCATCCCAGATCTTGGAGGTGAGATGGTGCAAGAGGGCAAGGACGCAATGACAATTCATCCTCAAGTGCTTAGTATGAGGTGAATACACCAGGTAAGCCAAGAAATCATACCTGTGAATAAACTGGAATGGGGAGATCTGTATAACACCAAATTGGTAGAAGGATGTTAATGAATTCCTCTTACCCTTTCTTATAAAGAGGGTGCCTGCTTTAGTTTTGGAAACAGATGTGGAAGTCATAGAAGTCACTCCAATCTGAAATGCTCTTAATGGAAAGTTGGATCTGACATTAAAGATGTTAAAGTCTATCACCAGCTTTATAATAAGGCCAGATCATCCTTCTACAAGAACCTTTTATTCATTTGGATATAAGTAACCCAGTTATTAAACCAAAAGGAAAAAATATGATGCTGGGGTCACTAACCTGTGAAACACCCTTATCTAGAGCAGTCACTGGATAACACCTAGGAGTGTCTAACTTGAATGAATCTGCTGAATAGGAGGGGCTAGAAGAGAGGCATCTATTCTAAGAGCATTGAATTTTAAAAGGATACCAGTTCTCTGAGCAGTTTATAGACTTCTCCAGGTCGATATATATATATATATATATATATATATATATATATATATATATATATATATATATATATATATATATATATATATATATATATATATATATATATATATATATATATATATATATATTACCAAGATTAAAAAGATTTCTTCATCCGTCTTGTGGTTTTACAAGGTTCATTAGATTCATTAGATAAAGTCTTTATATTAGTTAGCCTTGATGACCTTGTTTTTCGAACAGGAAATCTCAAAGTATCTTGCTGACATCTGGAAGCCATCTGTTAATGTGTATTGAATTCAATCTACAAAATAAATATAAGGAAAATATCTAAATTTGAAACATTAAAAACAAATATTGCATAAATAATTATTACCCCACATACCTTCACAAGTGCATAAAGCATTAAACTTTAGTTTATGCAGGGAAAAAAATAAATAATAATAATAATAATGATAATTAAAAATAAATAAAAATGGATAAATATTCCAGCAACAAATATATTGATAATAAAGTATATGTACAAAGAAAGAGCATATCCATTTCTTATCTTTACAATCAGATTTCCAACTACATGATTATAATATTTATGCACAAAGGAAAAGTAGACCTATTTTTCTTTTCTTATCAACCAAAGATAAATTATACATAAAATATAGGTTTAATAGAATGAATAAACCATATGATATTTGAAAAACAAAAAACTATTACAGGTTTAATATATGAATAAATTTAATATTTTCAAGAAAAGAAAAAAAAAAGCTAAATATTTTAATGTAGATTTTTGGCTACCACAAAATGATAGTGTGGATCTTGCAAATAATTAGCATACAATACATATCTATAACTCAAACTCTAAAAACCCAATTCATACTATGGAATTCCCAACTGATGAAATTACAAGGAACTCACTTATATTTTTTTTTAGAATAAAAAATATAATTATATTAAATTTATATTTTTATATTAGCTGAGTTTTTGAAATTTTGCATGCAGCATTCATGCATACTCGAATACAACCACTCCAAGTACAAGAAATTCAAAAATATCCAATCAACAAATAAGAATTACATGTACATAAAAACTCTAGAATGCACCCCATTGATCAGCTACAATTGGCTTTTCAGATTTTCAAGTTGCTATTAATACATTTATATATATATATATATAATATAATATATATATATATATATATATATATAATATATATATATATATATATATATATATATATATATATATATATATATATATATATATATATATATATATATATATATATATATATATATATATATATATATATATATATATATATATATATATATATATATATAATATATATATATATATATATATATATATATATATATATATTGGTGGGCTAAAAAAAAATTTTTTTTTCAAACACACAGAAAGCACAGACATCAGGATGATGATGTAACATTATATGTCAAATTATATGGTTATGTGACCCCCCCTACCCCTCGCAAAACTCTCCTGCACCCTTAAAAATTAGAAGAATTAATAAAAATGTCTTCTTTCTTTTAACATTTGCTCAGAGGCTGATAAGAAGGTATAAGACATTCTTATATATGCACACATCATAGACATATACACACTACCCTTCAGAAACCCCTGTCCCCACAACTTTAAGGGAAAATGAAAATGAAATCAACAATGCTTATTAACTTCATCCATTTATTTTTACTTTAGAATATATATATATATATATATATAATATATATATATATATAATATATATATATATATATATATATATATATATATATATATATAATATATATATATATATATATATATATATATAGAAAGAAAGAAAAAGGTATCTATCTTCCTACTTTTTATTTATTTGTATATTTAGTAGGAAAATCGAACTCAATGATATTTAGGAATGACATATTGATTATTAAAGTATCATTCCTGCCGGTATATGCCCATAATTGACTAGTCAGACGCTTGTAGTGAAACATGTGGATGCTCTAATAAAATATAGTAAAACTCTTGTAAAATATATTTGAAAATTAAACAAAAAAAACTATTGATTGTATTAAAACCCAAAACAAAATGAATATAAAACAAACAAGGTTTGAGGAAATAAGGTAAGAAACTTATCTATTATTTTAAACAACTAAGAAGAAACTAAGCTGCCTAGGTCACATACCCTAGAAATGTTCCTTGCTTATATATATATATATATATATATATATATATATATATATATATATATATATATATATATATATATATATATATATATATATATATATATATATATATATATATATATATATATATATATATATATATATATATATATATATATATATATATATATATATATATATATATATATATATATATATATATATATATATATATTAGGTATGACTAATTAAAATATAAAAGAAAGTTATTAACTTTCAAATTTCAAAAAATGAGCAAAAAAGGAGCGAACTTCTTAATATTTACCTTTCTATAAATCTGAAATAGTTATTGAGATCATTATTTTTTAACCATCAAATTAATTGTCCTTTTCTGAACTATATTACATTCAAAATATACTCATGTCTGTTTTCATATCCAATTCTTACTTGTGACTCTTGTGAAACTACATTTACAGCATGCTCCACACCCTGGCTGTGGCATGGAAACAAAAGGTGTTAATTGGCTCATTTACAAATTGTTTAATTTCAATCAATTGTTAAATCCTGTAAAACAGGTGGCTGGGTGACAATCAATCATGTTTGAATTATCATCTGTATAAAAGTTTAGTGTTTTAGTCAGTTCAAAAACTCTTGATAAAGTATATTAGGGTGGCAAAGAGAAAGCCTAGTTAGTGAAAAACATTGATGTTTTAAAATATTCAAAGCTAGTAGTAAGGAGGAAGATTTAGAATATTACAAAAGAATTAGGAATGAACTTAACCAGTCAATAAGAAAGAGATTAATTTCAAATTAATAAATTGAAATTTAAAAGAAATTTTTTAAAAGTAAGGATTTTGGAATTTCAGATAAGGAATTGGTTAATATTTTCAGCGCTTATTTTGCAACAGTGTTTACTGAGGAAAGATTGGATAACAGTTTAGAGACTAATAGCTCTAGTATACTTGTAATATATAGGTGTACAGCATTTGATATTGAGTTAAAGGAAATTAAATCTTTACTAGAACATAATGACCCAAATAAGGCAGTGGGTCCTGATGGTATATATAGTAGAATTCTAAAAGAGGGGAGTAGCAGTATTGTAAAGGCATTGTATTTGATTTTTAAACAATCTATTGCTTTTGGATAGGTACCTGAGGACTGGGAAACGACATATGTAATGCCCATTTAAAAGAAAGGTAGTAAAGATCTAGAAAACTATAGGCCAGTTAACTTAACATCTCTGGTTGTAAAAGTTTTTGAAAAGTGACTGAAAAGTCATAAAAGAAACATTTGAATGATAACAAGATACTGAATAACTACCAGCATGGTTTTAGAAAGGGTGGATCATGTCAGACTAGCCTTCTAGAATTTATGGAATATATTATTGAATGCCTAGACAAGGGTGATGCAGTTGATGTCATATATTTAAACATTAAATATTTTAAATAATTTGATAAGGTACCCCATGTTAGGCTGATGCAAAAGTTGTTACAGTGTGGTACACAACTGGTTTAAAGAGTGGTTGAAGAACAGAAGGCAGTGTGTGCTTCTGAATGGAAATAAGTCATTATGGAACAGTGAAGAGTAGGGTCCCATAGGGTTCTGAATTGGGAACTCTATTATTCCTCATATATAAAAGATTTAGACAAAGGTCTTAAATGTAAAGTTTCTAAGTTTGCAGATGGTACCAAAGGAATAATGATGAATGTATAAAGCTTCAAGATGATCTTGATAGACTTCTTGGATGGGCAGATAAGTGGCAAATGAATTTTAATAGTGAAAAATGTAAAGTTCTTCATGTAGGTTACTCAAATGAAAGATTTAATTATGATATGAATAAGGATTGGCTTGAGACTATGGACCAAGAAAAAGATTTAGGTATGATTATTAGGAGTAATCTGTAAGTGGGTGATCAGTATTTGGAAGCAAGGAATAGAGCTAATGAGATGTACGGTATAATAAATCTCAATGTAATTTACAAAAGAATAGAAGTTATAAGCAAGCTATTTAAAAGATATGATAGGCAAGCATTAGAGTATTGTGCACAAGTTTGGGTTCCACATTTAAGAAAAGACTTAGGTATGCTGGAGAGAGTACATCGAGTAACAAGGATGATTTCTGGCTTTGAGAGTAAGAGCTATGAGGAGAGGTTGAAGAAGCTGGGAATGTTCTCTGTTGAAAGAAGATTTCTCAAAAGGGATATGATACAAGTTTACAAAATATTTACATCTGATAGTAATATAGAGATTGAAAAATACCTTATAGTGGACCATAGAAAAAATCTCTATTCATTGACTATTCATAGTTAACAAACAGTAGTTTTTGGTTAGGTTAGTTTAGATCTATTTGCTGGCCTATAGGCGTAGTTTTACCCCTTTAAATCTGGGCTAGGTTGTCAAACTAGTTTGCTTAGATCTAAATTGGTTTGCCTTAACCTAATCTGGACTTAAAGGGTAAAACTACGCCTATCAGTCAGTAAATAGACAATCTAACCAAAAATCACTTTTTGTTAACTACGCATAACAGCCAACAAAAAGGCCTAACCTAAAAAAAAATAACATTATAAAAGGGTAATTTTACATCCTTGCTGTTCAAGTTTCAAAGAATATAAATTTATTGAGCATTTCTTTCAGAAAATGTAATAGATACAAATTTAATTTTATTACCTCCTTTCTTGAAAGGTAATTGTTCAATTTGATTATTTAAAAGTAATTTAAAGCTACACAAAACTCCATGTCCAACTCCGGCCTTAGAGCGGGAGGACTCCGATTGGAAAAAGCTTGAATCTCCGGCCTGGCCGGAGCCGTAGATCCGGTGCAACACTAGCTGCAAGTAATTTATATAGAATGATAAGTTTACGATAATCTTGATAGATCCTTGTCTATTGTCATGAAACCAAAGGATTTAAAATTTACCCACCACACACCAGTTTAACCTTACATCGTTTAATTTAATCTACTTTCTTTAATTTCGCTATTCTACATTTCTCTAAAATGCTTACCTTAAAAATTTAATAAAAGATTATTAAAATGAATAAATTAAAAAATGATTGAAAAAACAAAATTTGCTAACGACGAAGCAACAGGTACATAGTCAAAACAAACTACCCTAAAATTTTGGGTTTCCCGCGCTACAGAAAATTCATTGCTGTATTGCCACAGTATAAATATATTTTATGCTGCGTAGTGCATATTCAAATTTTGATGAAGCCTGTTTGCGCATTCCCCTCACAACGATTCCGAATGCAAGAAATTCAAAAACTCCAATCAACGAAAAAGAAGACGCCCGTTTGATCAGCTGCAATGGGCTTACCAATTTTAAAGCGTAAGGATATATATATATATATATATATATATATATATATATATATATATATATATATATATATATATATATATATATATATATATATATATATATATATATATATATATATATATATATATATATATATATATATATATATATATATATATATATATATATATATATATATATATATATATATATATATATATATATATATATATATATATATATATATATATATATATATATATATATATATATATATATATATATATATATATATATATATATATATATATATATATATATATATATATATATATATATATATATATATATATATATATATATATATATATATATATATATATATATATATATATATATATATATATACTATATATATATATATTGCTATAGGACTCGAACCAATGACCTTTAAGATTGTAAGTCAAGCGTTTTACCCCAAAGCTATGGCGGTTCAAAAGAAGATATATATATATATATATATATATATATATATATATATATATATATATATATATATATATATATATATATATATATATATATATATATATATATATATATATATATATAGTATCGCTATAACTCTCACGGATTTAATTCCATATAGAAAATTTAATGCCTGCTATAGGACTCGAATCAACGACCTATAAGATGGTAAGTCAGCGCCTTACCCCTAAGCTGGGTTGGCAAAACAAAAACACTTTTTTTTTTTTTTTTTTTTTTTTTTGAAAAAAGCTCACTGGACCCGGATTTTTGCAATTTTTTCATCTAAAACACGAAAAAAAAAACCAGAGTTAGTGGCATTTTTTAAAAAGATGTTTCATTTATAGCTTTAATTAATTGCAATTGCATATAATTTTTTTGTTAACATTCAACTTATACCATAATTTAAAGATTGGTAAACTAAGAGCTATTCGTTGTTTCAACAACACTGTGATTCTCAAGAAAATTAGGGCATAAATGAACTGAAGTTTCAAAAGTTGAAAGCTTTAGCAAAGTATAATGCAAGTTTTGCAATAATGAAATAATTAAGAAGATTTATACATGCACAGGAAGAATTGGCAGAAAAGTAGATTTCCATTTTAATCATGATTATTTAGCAGGTTTTACTGCATATATAATAAAAGATTTCTGAAAATCATGTTTAACAGTTAAATCCTGAACTAAACCTAGGAGGAAATAGCAAAGTGGTGATGTCATGGAAAATCTGACATCAAAAGACAACAATTCAAAACTAGGGTTTTGTAAACTTTTGCAATAACTTACTGAGCTTTCTACAGAGTTCTGCCTCAATTGGAAGGTTGTTTTCTACATTTTGTCTTGTTTGAACTAAGTTAAGGAACCGATTAAGAATTCAAAAATGTATAAAACATGTGAAAATTAATTGACAATTAAACTTAAGTAATAAGTGATGAAGAATGATCACTGTTATTAATATATATATATATATATATATATATATATATATATATATATATATATATATATATATATATATATATATATATATATATATATATATATATATATATATATATATATATATATATATATATATATATATATATATATATATATATATATATATATATATATATATATATGTATATATATATATATATATATATATATATATATATATATATATATATATATATATATATATATATATATATATATATATATATATATATATATATATATATATATATATATATATATATATATATATATATATATATATATATATATATATATATATATATATATATATATATATATATGAACTTCGGTATATTTTTCTAAATAGAGAGAAAAACCCTATTATTATTTTATTTAAAAATCTCATTTATTTTTAATTATTCTGAATAGAATCAAAGTGGGTAAAATAGCAGCTTACCGTCAAGTGAGTTTAAAAAAAAAAACCCGGGTTGGGTCTCAAATATCCCAGGTGGAATATGAAAAAGTGTTATGGCATGAATGTATAAAAGCACTAGCAAAGTGCAAGTAAAGGCAACAATGAAATCAAGAAGATTAACATATGCATAGGAAGAGTTGGCAATTTCTAATTTTATCCTGATTTTTCAGCAAGTTTTACTGCATTCAGGATAAAAGATACAGATCTGTTTCCAAAAATTATGCTTAGCAATGAAATCCTGAGCGTATACAAGGAGAAACTAGTAAAGTGGTAGTCTGTCATGAAGAAACAGACATTGCAGGACAGTAATTTGCCACCATGGTTTTCTCAATTTTTCATTGCAATTTTACGGAGCTGTCCACCGAGTTCTACCTCAAATAAAGAATATTTTCAACTTCTCATCTTGCTTAGACTGAAGTTAAGGAATCGACTTGGAATTAAAACTATTACAAAACATGTTGAAAATTAATAGGTAAGTAAACTTAAACACAGTACCTTGCATCATAAGTGGAGATTCCAATCTTAAAATAAAAAATTATTATTTGACCAATTACCCTGAAAATTTCAGAGTATATGCATTTTTTACCCGAAGTTCTAAGTTAATTTCTGACGTTTTTCTGAGTTTTTAACGGTTTTAAAGTTATTTAGACAAAAAAAAAAAAAAAAAAAAAAAAAAAAAAAAAATGAATAGCGAGCCAAACCGTTGGTCAAAATGATCTGAAAATTTTTAACTGAATATTCTTAGTCTCAATTTATTAAGATTGTGGAAACATATTTTTGATATTTCTTTTTTCTTTTCTTTTTTTTTTTTTTTTTTTTTTTTTTTTTTTTAAAAAATATAAGCACTTGAATTTTTTTTAAAAAAAAATATCTGCGAAATCTTGCCCTTCCGAAAAAAAAATTATTTAAAAAAAAGCTACCTACAAATTTTGTTTTATATATATTTTTGGCAGGTTTTTAGAGAAGAGTAAAGGCTACAACTTTTATTTAGTACATTATTAAATGCTATTTGTTCTCTTTGAGATATAGCCTATCAAACTTTGGACATTTTTGAAATTTCTTCAAAAAAAATTAGAATGTAGTGGCTTTTTTTTCAAAAAATAATTTATGTCCTGAAAAGCAAATTAAAAAAAAAAAAATATCGACAGTTGGTTGTAAAAGGGCATATAACCTTTTTCCTATAAAACTGTTAGAAGCTTTTGTAGCCAATAGGTTTTTAAATATACATACAATTTCCAAATCATTCCGACCTATGGTTTGGCCCCACCATTCATTTGAAAAAGGGGCAAATTTAAAAAAAAAAAAAAAAACTTTTTTACCTTAAGTATTAATTAATAATTAAATATAATATCTAAGCATTATTATAGTTAATTATCTTAATTAAGTTATTTAAATTATAATTTTTTAAAAAGAGCAAATTTTTTTACATTTCTTAATATACAAATTTTGAATAACTCACCTTAAATTTTGAATAACACCATATTTTAAATTGTTTTAATTTTAGATTGAGAGTATTATATAAGGTTGTTTATATAAATATTTAAATTTAAATTATTTTTTTATAAACCTATCGAGACTTACACATTTATTTTACAATAAATATTAAGAGCTAGAATTCAAAGATAAAATAGTGCTACCTGTTTCAATAATTTAGGAATATATATTGTTAGACGTTGATTAATTTTCCTCTAGCCCAATAAAATTTTTAAATTTATATTAATTTTAACTTTTTTTTTATTTTTTTATATTTTTTTAAACTTTTTTAGTTTATTTTATTTATTTTTTATTTTTAAGTTCCTTTTAATACCTTAAGTTCTCTTTTGATATTGTGAACGTTTAATTTAACATCATTTTAAAAAAATTATAAAAAAATTATAAAAAAATTATAAAAAATCATGATTTTACAAATAAAATGATCATTTTAAAAAATCAACTAATGTATAATTTGATTTCAATTATGCAACCTGATTTTTGTCACATTTTATATAAGTATAGACAGACCCTTCTTGTATGCAGCCCAGCAATTCTCAGTAAGAAGACTTTTTTGCATACAAGTGACTATTTTTCAACTTTAGAAATATTAATGCAAAATATTAAATAAATTAAACAAAATATAGGGTTAGGAGTATCTTTAAGTTATTTTAATTTAAAGTTGAAAGTATCATATATAAGGTTGTTTATATTAATATTTAAATTTAAAATAACGTCATAATACATCGAACGTATCTTCTATTCGATTTCGTTACTAGATAGATATGTTTTTACTGTGTTGTTTGTTGGCTACAATCCCTTAAGTAGAATAGGCACAATTTTTAAACAGCTTTTGGAATTTTTTATTATAAAATATGGGTTTGGCTATTTGTTTTCGGTTTTATATTTTGCTCGTATATAAATTTCTGTTCACAGTTGGTTATTTTCGTTTTTTAATAAATTGTGACATTTGAATGGTGTTAGAATATTTCAGATTTATTTATACTTAATTATTTTTTTATTTTTAATGTTTGAACAGGACGATTTTAACAATAAAAGGTTTCTTTAAAATGTAAATTGTGGTTTTATAAGTTTCAATAATTTTTAATTTTTGTAATTGCTTATTTTCACCCTAAATATGGATTTAAAAAGGTAAGTTAGTATTATTTTCTTTTTATAATTTATACAAATTTGAAGTTTTAAATGTAATTAAATGTAAACAAAACCTATGTACATTATGTAAGAAAATAAACCTGTCACATGAATCTATCAAGACTTACACCAAGTGATTTGGATCAGAAACGTAAGTACCAAAGTAGTAATGACAATAAGGAACAATAATGGATATAGCTTATTACATTTCGAACTTACCTAGATAATATATAAGAAAATAAGAGACAAGTCAAAAGGGCCCATCAGTATAAAATGCAAAAGTTGATATTTTTGCTCTGAATGTCCTATCCATATTTAAATATTTCTCATTCAAATAATCAATCAAATCCTTCATTTATATATGCTTCATTCAGTATATTAAGATAAATTATAAACATTTGTCAACTATATTTTATGCAAATCCAAATTATCATAGGGTTATAAAAATTTCCAAAATTTGAATGACTCATTCACTTATGGAATTATTCATTTTTTTGAGTATTTTGAAGTTTAGTATGATTCACTTGCAACATTTAAAAAAGGATGGTCTGTGTATCATATATTATGACAAAGCCAAGTTCTTAGATTAGTAGTTTATTATTAAAATTAACCTTTTTGTTAAAAATGACTATAGTCTAATCCAGAGCCTCTCTAACTTTGTTTTCATCATATCCCTCTTCTCCAATTACTATAAAAATAAAAAATAAAGCCATAAATCCAAAAAAAATATTAAAACTTCTTGCAACTCTACTTTGTGAAGCTTTGGTCAAATGAAATTACTAATAGTATATAAATAATATGAAATTTAACTTTTAATTTTAATTTAACTTTTAATTACTCCATTGAGAAATCTAGTTATCTCCAACCTTTTAATAATGGTTGTAGTAAAGATACAGGAACTTGAGAGGTATATCTGCCTACTTACTGCCTTTAATTTATTTATAAGTAGGGACTGACTGGGGCTGGGGCTCTAGCCGGAGTTGCCTGAAATTTGTAAAGATATCAAAAGCACAAATTTTAGGTTAAGAAAATTATAATTAATTATAAAGAAAGTGTAAAATAGTCAATATTGACTGAAATTAATGATTATATGCATTTTTCAGAAAATTTTAAATTTTTTATAATAAAAGTTTTAAAAAACTACAAAAAAATTTATATGGTATATATATATATTTTTTTGATTCACAATAGTGATTCAACAGCTTTACTTAGGTAAGACCCTAAGTTAAAGTTTAAAAAAATCTAAGATATAAAATTATCAGTATAACTTATATTACACATATCATTGTTATTTATTGCTGTGTATCAAATTTGTACCATTTAGCTACATTATTTCAAAATTATTTTGTTTATACTTTCAGTCAATATGGCTAAAAGATCACCTTCAGCAGTATGAGAGTAATTTACAATTGTTTCAGGATGGATAGGCTAGAAATAGTTAAATGGATTAAATCAAAACACAAAAGTGAACATTCACTAGTAGAAAAGGAGCGGTCAAAAGAAAAAGAAAATATTGAAAAAACAAGTAGAAAAATCTTAATTATCTTATATTTTGTTTGATTTAATCCACCATTAAAAAGTATAATTTGCCATTTTAACCCTGGCAGGTAAACCCCAGTTTTCTCTGATTATTAGATGGGTTCAGGACCAAGACTGGGGCCCCAGTCGGTCCATAATTATAAGTAATAACCCTTCTCATTTCATTCCTCCTCTCAAGTTTCATCTTGGACCATCAGCATTAAACACTGAGGTAAAAGCAGTTTACTTATATAAATACTATATTTCTCACCTTTCTCACCATACTCCTGTAGGTGCAAGCACCTGTCAGCCGTCTCAAACGAAATTCCACCATACAACATTGCCTCTTCCACTTCTTCCATAGTTTTTCCTCTTCTCTCCATCGCCTTCCCAACGCAGTCACTCCATCTCATCCTCAGTCTTCCCACTCCTCTCCTTCCATCTGGCCTCCATTCGTAATACCTTCTTGCATATCTATCCTCATGTGTCTAAACCACCTCAACTGCCCCCTCTTTCACAAGGTCTAGCACACTCTCTACTCCAAGCCCTGCCCTCACATCCTCGTTTCTCACTCTATTCATCCTTGTCACTCCCAGTATCAACCTCAGCACCTCCATTTCACACGCCTGTATTTTACTTTTGGCTTTTGTATTGAGCGTCCAGACTTTGTGTCCATACATTAATACAGGTCTCATTATGTTTGTATATATATATATATATATATATATATATATATATATATATATATATATATATATATATATATATATATATATATATATATATATATATATATATATATATATATATAATTATATCATGTTTTTAGGCATTAGGGTATTTTGGGAGTTGAATAGATTAATTCACTTTCCATTATGTCTTATGAGAAAATTGCTTTGGGAACTCTGTTTTTAGAACTCTAATGGCCTCCAGGAACATATTAAGTTCAAATTCTAAGGTTTAGCATATTAAAAGAATCCAACTTCCTAAAATAACATATATATTGATTTTCAGTATTATTTTTGTTGTATATACTTTTAATGAGCTAATGTATCTTATTTTTATAGTTTTGAAGAAGAACTTTGCCAGATCGTGAGGTCAACAGTGCTTAAGTTGGAAGATGAATGGGATGAAATGGATCTTCCAAAGCATCAAAGAGAAACAAGAAGAATTGCTGCATATGATGGATTATGTGTCAGTAAATATTATAACTATTAACTCCATCTACCCATCCTGTTTCTTTCTTCAAATGTTTTAACTGAATGCCTCCTCACTATTTCCTTGCCTTTTTTTTTTAATTTCACTTATATGCTAGACCAATTTTGAATCAGGGACAGTCATAACAACTGACAATAGACATCTGCATTGATTTAACATTGCAGTTCTTTATTTTTATTTTTAAAATGGCTGGTATGCATACCATAATAATCCTTTGCTGCAGCATCACTTTCATTATGCAGTTTTATTTATTTCTCTATATTTTGGAATCCAAATGAAATATATTTGTTGTACACTCCATAATTAATACATAAATTGCATGTTAAAAAATGAGTTGAAATGTTTTTTTTGTTTTTGTTTTCACTGATAAAGATAGAGAAATTGTAAAAATATTAACTTTAGGATAAAGGTTTTTATTCAAATGTATATGTGAACTGTATATTGCATATAGTTAAGCTATAAATACTACTTAAGATGAGAGTTTAATTTGAGATGAAATTCTTTATATTAAAAGTACAACTCACGAATCTATACTTCTGAAGCCATCTGTCAAAGACGTATTACAGTTAAGAGTTTAAAGAAGATATGTTTTCTCTTAAAACTTGTAATGTCTTATAAGCACTATATTTCGTTTGGATGTGTCTCTTATATTCTAATTAATGTAAATATTACTTAAGTTGTAAATACAAGTTAAATGGAAATAACACCTAAATGCAGTGAATTATTTCACTCTGTGTACACAAGATAATTCTTTAGACTTAGAAAAATCACAGATGATGTATTTTTTTAAAAATCTCAGTTGAATCTCATATTTTGACAATGTTGCACTCACAGTACATACTTATGCCCATACATTTTATTGTAGTTAATAACATTAAGCATAAGCTTCTAAAAGGTCCACTTTCCTACAATGGAGAATTCCAACAGTCTAATTCTCTGTTTTTGTTGGTGATCATTGATCTTAGAAAAGAAGTAAAAAATGAATGTATTTATTTTTGATCACTCAATAGTTTTACAAAAATGCAAAAGAATTCTTTCCATCTGATCTTCATTTCTTTTTTCTCAAATATTTTTTAAGAGTACCATAGGTTTCATAGTTTTACCCTTCATATATGTAACATTTACATAAATGTAAATATATATAATATAAAATTTTTTGAAGCTGTCTGAATTTTTTTAAAAATTCTATTTTGGTTACATGAAGGGAATTGCGATGACCATACAGTTAGATTTGGTTTTGTTAACTGAAAAATTTAAATCACAAATCTGATCACTTCACTAGTGAATATTTTCTTATTTAAGCGTAAATATGGAGATGAATCAGAAAACCAAAGAGCACAATCAATTGCAGTGACCAAGAAAATATTGTATCTGTGGAGGCCATTATATGGAAAAGATTATATACCATTTTATTTAGAAAAAGAAATGAAGGATGCTACCTTGAGGGAAATTAATATTCATTTCAACAGTTTCTCATATAGTTTGATATAGTTGTGCCAATATTTTTCTATCTTATTTAAATTTTTGGTAATTGAAAGGATTATTAGGGAAGTTAATTTTATTACCTTTCTAGAGTACTATATGTTTTATTTATTTCATTATTTTTTTTTTTTTATTTAAACAGTAAATTTATATACATAATATATATGGAACTTCTGAGATTCATATTTTGCTTTGTGATTTTTTTTTTTTTTAAATTATTATATTGGTATTTTATTATAATTATAATTGGAAAAATATCAAACTATTATATGTTAGGAATATAACAGTATCCAACTTGATATCTGACTGATAATTTTGAGAATCCAATCCTCAGGCCTGCTGAATTTTTTTTTTTTAAAGAATTGAAATATTTTCCTTGAAAATCTGAATATTTTAGCTTTATATATATACAAGTTGTGAGACTTTTCATTATTTTTACTAAACAAATACTAAAGTATATGAAATTGAAATTTATCCATCTTGATCTTTAAAAACTTACTCTCAGTAATATAGTTTTTAGAATTAAATAGGCGATTTATGCTTTGTTCAAAATGTAACTTACTGTGTATATACATTAAAAATTATTCTGAACATTCATGAAAAATACAAAAAATATGTACAGTCGTGAACAAAAGTTCGTTCCTATTAGGCTGGAAATAAATATTTATATAAAATGGAAATCATTTCATAAAAGCTCTATTTTTAATAAAAAGACAATAAAAACATTGAGAGGGGCTTAATTGAACTGTTTTGGCTGAACCTGAAATGATCCCCATTTTATATAAATATTTATTTCCAGCCTAATAGGAACGAACTTTTGTTCACGACTGTACATAGGAGGTATTAATTTTAAGGAAGTTTCTATGATAAACTTTAAAAAATATTTGAAATTAAAAATTTCCTCAGAAATTTTTATGAAATTTTGGAATAATAATTATGAGTTAAAATTTTGAGAAGAAACTAGTGAAAAATGCATACAATATATAATCATTTTGACTTCTCTGGTCCAAATTCGAAGGGCCAATTTCAAGTGACTGTATCCTCAAAAAAATAAATGAAAATAGGCATTCTTTAGAAGTTTAGATAAGTACTAAATAAAAGTTTTAGGTTTTGCCTCTTGTAAATAAAATAAAAAAATTTGGTGTATAATATTTTTTTTTTACATTTTCTGTCAGAGGGTCAAAAAAATGTGAATTGAAAATTTGTTTGGATACTTTTTTCTCAAAACTAAAAAAAAAACAAAAAATGTAGCAAAATGTAACTTTTTTTATTATTATTATTTATTTTTAAAGGTGGTCATTCTACTTCCAATCCTATTTATAAACAACATATTCCAAAACTAAAAGAAGTTCCTTTTTCAAGTTATGAAATTTCTTGCTCAAATAAACCTTCCAATATATATATATATATATATATATATATATATATATATATATATATATATATATATATATATATATATATATATATATATATATATATATATATATATATATATATATATAATATATATAATGATTTGAGAAACCGCTATTTTTTATTATAAAAAAATTTTTTTTTTGGTAAAATGATATAGAAATACAGACAAGTTGCATCAAGAATTCTAACTAGGCAATTTAATTTTTGCTATAGGAGGTTTGTGCTTCTATTGTAGAAAATGAAAGAATTATGAAGAAAAGAATAAAGACAAGAATAAAAGATTGTGGAGATGAAATTGCTGTCCTTTCTGAGGTAATTAATATATTTGATTTCTATTACTTTTGGCTACACATTTAACTATTTAACTTTAGATGTTGCAGTGGAAAATTCAGATAAATCAATTCTTCAGTCTGACATTGATTTTTAACATGTGTGCATAGTATTTTCTTTGATAATAGTGTTAATAATATTATATATATATTATATATATATATATATATATATATATATATATATATATATATATATATATATATATATATATATATATATATATATATATATATATATATATTCACAATGGTACCCCTGTATATGTCCTACATAGGAACATAGGAAAATAGAGACAGTAAGAAGCCACAAGGGCCTATCGAGACTGTCCCATTCCAAACAAATAATAACAATATCAATACTAATACATGCGCGAAAGACTAGGTCTATCCTATCCCTAGTTATCAGTTCATTCATGCAAAGATAAAAATAAAACTAAGCCCAATTATACATGCAATATTCAATGAACCATTACCCACTTGGTACACGACCTTTGTTTTGAATGTGACATAAAATGAGTGAATGAGACACTTAAGGACTATTCCAGAAGTGCTTTGAAGTGACCTCTGAAAGAGTTAACCCTGAGAGTGTTTTGGAGAGATCGCTTTACTATCGTCCATTGTATAACTCACATTAACAAATTCTGGCAGGAAGTTTCCAACAGGACAATGAACTCTGCCTGGAGGAATTTATGGCCAGAAGCATTGACTGAAAGGGACTTTGAGGCTGTGCCCATCGTGAAGGATATTATCTCTGGGCAGGTCCATGGGTCTGGATGTGATTGATGAGGATGTGGAAGGGCACAGGGAAGAGCTGACCACTGAGCAGGTACAGAAACTTTGTGAAGGAGGAGCACAAGACTAAGATGGATGCACCCTCTTCAGGCTCGGAGGAAATAGAGGAAGCCCCTACTTCATTAATCAAGAAAATCTTTGCCAAATGGATGGATGTCAAAAACTTTCCAGAGAAGTACCACCCTAACAAAGCCCAAACAAGCTGTAATAGTATTGTCGGGAATGACCAGACGATGTCACATTTCCGAAACATGCTGATGAGAAGGTAGAAGCAAAATTCTTTGGATATATTTTTTGTAATATTCAAACCTGGTAAGCCTCAACCAGGTCCAAGTAGGGGAAAGAGAATGATAAAAAAAATAGAATTTCAGATTCCTTAAGTTTTGTTGGAAGGAAACTCTTCTTCCAAACATCATTATCTCCTTCCTTCTCAGCCCCATCCTAGTAGTAGGCACTCGACTCTTCTCAGCAAGGTAAAGTGAGGTTACATTCTCATTTATTTCATCTAATTCCTTTTGTGTTTATGTATTTTTGTATTAAGCAGTGTTTAAATTATTTTATTTTATATAACCCTATCAATGCCAATAAAAGTAGGAATTTTTTTTTTTTAATTTTTTTTATGGGAATGAATTAATCATTTTCACTTTATTTCTTATGATAAAAATTCTTTTGATATAAGTCCAAGGATTTGGAACGGATTAAGGACGTATACCGAGGTACTAATATATATATATATATATATATATATATATATATATATATATATATATATATATATATATATATATATATATATATATATATATATATATATATATATATATATATATGAATTAATCAAATGTAAACTTTCAAAAAGCAATAAAATTTGGCAATGTTATGTTATTTTGCTGAGAGCTGGGTACAGTGATAGGTGTGGTTTGAGTGGCAGACAGGTAGCAACACCAAGCTGAAACTTTACAAGGGTGCTGTAATAATGTAAAAATAACTTCACCGATGGCAACATGCACCAAAGAGCAGCAGCATTATAATTTGTTTTTTGTTCAGGAAGGAATCAAATCCATTGAAACTCATTGTGAGAATAAAAGTGAAGCATTGTTATTTAGGTCTGTCACTGAAGTAAGTGTACAAATGGACTACGAAATTTTGGAACTGTATTAGTTCTGTGATAGATTTACCATGACAAAGTCAGAAAACTGAGTAGTGATGCAATATATTAGAAGCCTCTTCTGTCTTGCAATCAAATCAGAATGCTGGGGGACTTTTTAGTACTGGCTTTTTCCAACTATGTTTAATATCAATGTGCAATCCAACTGTTAGTTACCAAGTTGTGTTTTTGGGTAATTGGATATTTAAAATAACAGTGGCATTTTGACAAGAGGAATGATTTCAACATTTGGATCAAAGCTTATGCATTGAAACTAAAAAATATAAGAAAAACTAGATGCTGCCTTTCCAAAGTTAGCCGTTTTTGTACGATTATGAAGTTCTCTCAATTTAGTGATACCAAGGATACAGTTCAAGAGAACAGGATACTGTTTTCCGATTACTTTAAAGAGCTTAGTTTCCATACTGTCAGTTGCATTGTGAACCCCAATTTTTTATGTACGTGAAGATTGAAGTCATTTACAGAGACACTTCAAAAATTCCTCTCCAGTACATTAAATTTCAGAACAGGCATAGCTGTCAATTTTCTAAATGTCAGGAGCTGCAAAGTCTTTCAGAATTGTATGTGAAGAAGCCAAAAATGATGTTGCTATTTGTAACCTATCTTTGGAAATGGGGATTTTCCATACTCATGAAATTCAATGAAATTCTTTTATTCCCTTATCAGATTTTTTTAATCCTATAATTTTGAATTTCGTGTTTATATTTCCATTTGATTATTTTGTTAATTTTGTTTTATTTTTAAGGTTGATTATTCAAGTATACATACTTTACAGTTTATATGACTGTATTATTCATTAAAATAGATTTGATGAACTATTTTCAAATTGAATGCTCTTTGGGTTTTCAAGATTCATTGGAGTTTAAAAAGAATATTTGTATTTCAAATGTTTCAATTTTAAGACAAATAGGAGAAGGTTTAGTAATGTTTTCTCTTCTTTGCCTTCAAGACTAAGGTAATGCCAAAGAATGTTCTCAACTGCTAGTTTAGACTATTCGCAATTATGCTTGTGTCAATAAACGAGTAGCTCTAAAATATAATGTCAAAAGAGTAAAAAATTATTGTTTTTATGGACTGCAAAAAAAAAAAAAATTAAATAAACCCACTAGGATTCCTCCCCCTGATACTTTTATGAGATTTGACAGTTTTGTGAGAAGAGTAAAAAACTCGAAATTGATTGGGGGAAACAATAACAGAAACAAGATTATTGTATTGTAAAAATTCGAAGTTTAATTCAACTACATTGGTTAGGGAATTCAAATTTTTTTAAACATTTCAAATAAAAAAGTGTTAATGATTGTATAGGAGCATACTCCATTCTTCAGACACATTGTGAAATAGATTGTAGTTGAATATAGTAAAACTGTTCTAGAATGAATTCTTAGTTTAGATCTAGGTCCCAGTCAGAAGTGTAATGTTACAGGATGAGAATTAGAAGGATGGTATTCTACATATTTAAATATAAATGTGTACTTGTATAATTATTTTTGATGGAATAATGTACCTGTGCTACCTATTATGTATTGATATTTAGTAGTTTTTACTTTTAATTTTGTAAACTACATAGAGTATATATACTTTATTAGCAATTTATGAAGCATTGGCTACAAGATGTAATCATTACTGTTTTACATAGTGGGATAATTAATTTGTTAATTTCATTTAGTATTGGAAATTTCAGATGTTTAGGTTTTAAAAAAATAAGAAAATAATAAGTTTAATATTACTGCAGTCATCTGCTTGATACAAAAGTTAAAAATTTTGAATACACCTTAACATAATTAAATTATTATTGCTTAGGAACTTGGCTTATCCTATGTTATTCCTGAAGATTTGCCTATGTTGGAATTGGACACATACTTGAAAAAGAAGCTAAGTCAGCTTCAGGACCTTAAAAAGAAGAGACTTGAAGAACTCATTGAACTAAAAGGGAAAGACGAGGTTAGTCTGTTTTAAGTGTAGAGTAAATCAGACTCTTATTATAATTCCACCCTGGTTATGCCTCTTATTCAATGGTTAATTGATTTTCTTATTTTAGATGTTGTGCCGTTATTTAGGAGAAACACCTTATCAGATATCAAGAGATTTAATTCCATCTGAGGAATCACTGAATTTGCTAAAGGAACATATCTCTGAAATGGAAGATGAAAAGGTATGTTCAGTTCAAAAGTATTGTTAATCATATTGAAAATTTAAAATCAAATGGGTAATATTACTGCACCTCACAAGTTTTAAAGTTAGAGGGTTAAGAAATAGTAGTAGTAAAATATACGTATAAGATGCTCACTTATAGTGATACATTGATCTTTGTTCATTGGCTTCTCAGTTATGTAAAATATACATGATTCTCACTAATTGTAATCTATTGATCCCTGTTCAAATCTCTAGTGAAATTTTAATCTGATTACAATAAATTATATAAAGAACAAAATAAGTTATTAAATACAATCGCAGTAGGCTTTCTTCCCACTGCCAATAAGGACAAGGCACCAGTGTCATGTTGCAAAGATAAATGGTCAAGTGAATTAGAAAGAGCGGAACAATTTATAAGTTTTTTAGCCTTTGACTCAACCCTATTCAAAAGACTGGTGAAACCTGATCCACCCCAGATATGAGAGCAGTACTCCATACAAGGGTTGATAAGGCCCTTGTATAAATGGAGTAACTGCATAAAAGTAAAAAATTCTTGCAGCCTAAAAGCCCTAAATAGAACTCCCACCTTCTTTGAGGCAGCCCTAGCAACCATTGTGATGTGAGATTTCCAAGACATTTTTTTGTTTATGCGAACTCCAATGATGTTTATACTGTCAATAGGAGAGAGGGGAGAACCATCGA
Source organism: Armadillidium nasatum (assembly GCA_009176605.1). Taxonomy (NCBI): domain Eukaryota; kingdom Metazoa; phylum Arthropoda; class Malacostraca; order Isopoda; family Armadillidiidae; genus Armadillidium; species Armadillidium nasatum. Next base: position 69,728 of record SEYY01010185.1, read on the forward strand.
AAGAAATAGAAAAGTTAGGAGGTGTCTTTGAGGGGGAGATTTCTAGAAGTTGAGTTTTTAAAGAGTTGAATTTCACAAGGTTGAGACGACCCCATTGGGAAATTCTATTCAGGTCAGCAAGAATGGAATCTGAAAGATGAAGACGAGAGCAATTCTAGATGCAAAAGAGGGAGTAAATTTGAATTGAGTAGAAGAATGGAGAGTCGAGTTATCGGCATATGATTGGATAGGGTTAGGTGAGCATCTGAGAAAATCATTAATCAAAAGTATGAATAGAGTAGGAGACAAGACAGAACTCTGAGAAACAACACTATTGACAGGAAAGGAAAAAGAAGTCGCTCCATCAACAACAGCTGAAATGAAACTATTAGAAAGAAAGCTAGACATAATAAGTAAACAAAGAGAAGTAGGAAACTCAAAGGAGGGGAGCTTGGAAAGCAGTGACGCATACCATACCCGGACAAATGCCTTAGATATGTCAAGCGCCACGACGCAAATCTCCCCATGGTCCCTAAGGACAAGACCATAAATCTGAGATAGAAAAGTATATCACCAGTAGACCTTGAACGTCAAAAGACATACTGATGATCAGAAAGAATTGAATGGGATTCCAGATGATCTAAGAAATGAGAGTTGAGAAGGGTTTCAAAGATCTTAGACAGAATACAAGTGAGAGCTATAGGACGATAGTTAGAAGGATCAATGCGGCTACCTTTCTTCTTAATAGGCTGGACTAATGCGCTCTTCCAACACTGAAGGAAAGTACTAGTATTGAGGCATAGAGTGAAAAGTTCAAGGAGAGACAGATCCAGCTCAGAAGCACATTCCCTTAAAACTCTGGGAGGAATGCCATCCAGGCTGCTTGCCTTCCTAACGTTCATAGATTTCAGAAGTCCATGCACCTAATCAAATGAAATCACAAGTATAGCCATGGGACACCTGACAGGGGAAAAAGTAGGAGGAAGATTACCAGAGTCGCTTAGGGTTGAATTAGAAGAGAACAGGAGGCCAAAGAGATTAGCCTTTTTTTCAGTTGAAGTGTTTCATCAGAGCGAATAAGATGAGGAATGAATGATTATATATATATATATATATATATATATATATATATATATATATATATATATATATATATATATATATATATATATATATATATATATATATATATATATATATATATATATATATTTAAAAATAATTAGTTTCTTATTCATGATATCCAAAAAATTAATCAAACGTTAGACAACAAATTAGTAACTTTCAAAATTCATTCATCCACATTTAATAATTGCGGATGAGGATGTCAAATTTAATGCGGATATATATATATATATATATATATATATATATATATATATATATATATATATATATATATATATATATTATATATATATATATATATATATATTATATATATATATATATATATATATATATATATATGACCCGGCGTCCGGCTTGCCCCGATGCACGGTCTTCTTTTTTCATTAATTTCTGCAACATTCGCGGTCTTTTTTCTAATTTCCCCTTTGTTGAACACCATCTCTCTTCTTCTAAACCTCATCTCTTATTTCTAACCGAAACTCAGGTGCTTGAGTGTGCTGACAGCAAACCTTATTCTGTTACCTCCTACTGTCTCTATCCTCAATTTTCAGCCAAAGGCGGTTGTTGCGCATATGTGCGCAACGATGTTATTTGCTCTCGTGTCTCTGATTTGGAGTCTCATGAATTTTCTACCTTATGGCTTAAGCTCTCTTGCAATTCTACTACTAAATTTATTTGTTCTGTCTATTTATCTCCTAATTCTACTGACTATAAAAAAATTCTTCGACTATTTAAACTCCAAAATAGAGCACATTCTATCCTCTTCTCCTTTCTCTGAAAATCATCCTTTTGGTGATTTCAATGTTCACCACCGCCAATGGCTTTCCTCTAGTTCTCAATCTCCAGCCGGTGAACTCGCCTTCAACTTTTCTATCCAGAACAACCTTGAGCAGTTGGTGCAACTCCCTACTCGTATCCCTGACCGTCTTGGTGATGAACCCAACATACTTGATCTTTTCTTAACCTCTAATCCTTCTCCTTATACTGTTAAACTCTTTCCTCCTCTGGGTTCATCCGATCACCTTCTTATCTCCGTATCTTGTTCTGTCTCTTCAAGTCTTCCGCAAGAACGGCCCCCGCCTTCGGCGAGGAGACGTCTGTGGCACTTCGGTGCTGCTAACTGGTCTGACTTGCGGTTGTACTTCTCTGATTTCCCATGGAATGATTATTGCTTTCGTGGGAGGGGTCCCTCGGAGTGTGCCGAGCGCATAACCGAGGTGATTCTCTCTGGCATGGAAGCGTACATTCCATATTCTTTCCCTTCTACTAAACCTAACAAACCTTGGTTTAACTCTGCTTGTTCTCGCGCTATCCGCCGCAGGGATACTGCCTTCAGAGATTACCGTCGTCTTCAAACTCCTGAAACTCATGCTACTTATATTTCATCCCGGAATCGTGCAAAATCTATTCTTCGAGATACCAAAAACTCTTTTCTCCGTACGCAAAATGCAATAATCTTTCTGGTTCTTCTTCATCTCGCCCTTTCTGGCATTTCGCAAAAAATGTCAACTCTAACTTTTCTTCTTCCTCTTTCCCTCCTCTAGTATCTTCTGACGGCACAACTGCCATTTTACCTTCAACTAAAGCTGAACTCTTCGCTCAAACTTTTGCCTCTAACTCTACCTTAGACGATTCCGGAGCTATTCCTCCTCCTTCAACCCCTCCAACTCATTTATGCCTAAAATTGTAATTTCTTCTAAAGATGTCATTTCTGCTCTCTCTGAGCTTAACACTAAGAAGGCGTATGGTCCTGATGGTATTCCTCCTGCGGTTCTCAAAACTTGTGCTTCTGAGCTTGCACCCTGCCTTGGTAAACTATTTCGTCTTTGCCTTTCTACTTCGATCTTCCCTTCTTGTTGGAAACGTGCGCTCATTCAACCTGTACCGAAGAAGGGGGACCCTTCTCAACCCTCTAACTATCGTCCAATTTCTTTAACCTCCGTTCTGTCTAAAGTTTTCGAATCTATCCTTAACAGGAAGATTTGGAAACATCTCAATTCTTCTCAATCTTATCTCTGATCGCCAGTATGGCTTTCGTAAAGGACGTTCTACTGGTGATCTTCTTTCCCTACTTTCTGACTCTTGGTCCTCCGCTCTTCGGGGTTTCGGTGAATCTTTCGCTGTGGCGCTAGACATATCGAAAGCTTTCGATAGAGTCTGGCACAAAGCTTTGATTTCCAAACTTCCCTCTTTCGGAATCTATCCTTCTCTCTGTGACGTCCTATCTAATTTCCTTTCTGGTCGTTCTATAGCAGCTGTTGTAGACGGCCACCGTTCATCCTATAAATCTATAAATAGTGGTGTTCCTCAAGGATCTGTCCTATCTCCAACTCTTTTTCTAATTTTCATTAATGATCTTCTCTCTATTACTTCGTCTCCTATACACTCCTATGCCGATGACTCCACCCTTCATTATTCCTTTCAATTTGAAAGACGTCCCTCCCAACAGCAGTTATTAGACGCAAGAAGGATTGCCTTGGAGCAACTGACCTCTGATCTATCCCTGATTTCAAATTGGGGCAGAGAAAACATGGTTGTTTTCAATGCCTCAAAAACTCAATTCCTCCATCTTTCTACTCGACACAATCTTCCACACAACTATGACATCTTCTTCGAAAACACTCAACTCAAACCTTCATCTGTTCTCAATATTCTCGGTGTTTCTTTTTCTCGTGATCTTTCTTGGAAAGATCACATTATATCTCTCTCTAAACAAGCTTCTAAGAGGTTGGGTGTTCTGTGGCGCCTTCAGTAATTTTTCACGCCACCCCAGTTGCTTGCTCTGTATAGGGGTGTTGTTCGCCCCTGTATGGAGTACGCTCGCATATCTGGGGTGGTTCCACACATACAGCTCTCCTTGAAAAGGTGGAGTCTAGGGCTTTTCGTCTTATCAACTCTCCTGCTCTTACTAACTCTCTCCAATCTCTTTCTTCCCGACGAATTGTTGCGTCACTCTCTCTATACTATCGCTATTACAACGGACATTGCTCTTCTGAACTCTCACGTCGCATACCTCCTCCACTGAGAAGGGCTCGTGCGACACGTACTTTCTACACAGTCTCATCCTTTCTCTGTCCAACTCTCCGACCCAGACTTAACCGCTATGCTCACTCTTACATGTACTCTACTGGTAAAGTCTGGAACACACTCCCTTTATCTGTTTTCCCAACTTCCTTTGACTTGCACACTTTTAAACGCCGTGTATCGGGTCACGTCGGTAATTAGCGACCCCGAATCCGATTTCTTCCCAACTCCGGTGGATATTTTTAGGCCTTGGCCTTTGCCCACCGGAGGAGACATAAAAAAAAAAAAAAAAAAAAAAAAAAATATATATATATATATATATATATATATATATATATATATATATATATATATATATATATATATATATATATATATATATATATATATATATTATATATTTATAATATATATATATATATGACAATAATAGCATTTTTTTTGTCATTCGCCATCGTCAATTTTCTGTGTATTATTTTATCAATTAATTTATATATTGGTTTGTAAATATCTCGACTCCACCCTCTTCTATTGAGAGGGAAAAGCTGTTTAGTAGTAAGGACCAAATATATGAAAATCAAATAACCCCAGAAATAAGAAAAAAATTGTTTCTGCATTACAATTTAAGTAGTCTAAATTTAAAGTGCTAGAATTTTGCATGTCTGTCTATTTTCTCACATACTAAAATTTTTAAAATCAATGTCTTGAGGATAGTACTGGGAGTTGCACTTGCTCTTGGGCCAAGATATGCCCTTATATATATCAAAGTACTAGTTATGTTAATAAAATATGCCACGAGCAAATATTGGTGTTGAGAATCGTGATGGCCTTATAACAAGTGTCGGAAGTAATCCCCATTAGCATCAAGGTATGGAAGACTGAAAATTCAAAACTGTTCTCTTTCAGAGGTTAGTTTTTGTGAAAATTTCAGTAGAGTTAATTCAAAAACCCTTTGACCTAGAGACCTTAAAGTTTGAGTGGAAAACTATCTTGTCAAGTTTTATTAAGACTGAAGAAGAGTCGGCCAAGAAATTGACTAAAAATTCATTAATATAATATATATATATATATATATATATATAATATATATATATATATATATATATATATATATATATATATATATATATATATATATATAATATATATATATATATATATATATATATATATAATATATTTAAGGTGAGACGTGTAGAAACATATCAGAAACTGCGAATAGAAGTATTACATTTTGTGGAGCAGCTGGAAAAATCTTTGGAAGGCGAAACTCTGTTGGATATTGTTTGTAGTGTTCATCCAGAATCATCACTTACAAAGAATTTCTTGCTAGACCTTCGAAAGTTGCACAATGATTTAGAATTTGAAGTAAGAGAATTAGAAGCCTATTCCCTTGAAATAAGGGAAAAAATAACTTCATTATGGAATTTGCTTAAAATTTCTCAAGAAAAAAGAGATTCATTTTTATCTACCGTGCCTTCACATACATACTCTTGTGTTAAAAAGGTGATTATTTGTTTTAATTTTTTTTTATTTAATTGTATGTCATTATTATTATTATTATTATTATTATTATTATTATTATTCTTATTATTATTCCCACTACTGATACTACTACTACCTTCATTTAGATGGAAAATCAACTGATTGAGTTGAAAGAACTTAGAATTCAGAATATGGGCAAATTCATTGAAGAACTTAAGTTAGAACTTCAGAAATGCTGGGAAAAATGTTTTGTTGGAGATGATCAAAAGAAAGAATTTGCTTACTTTAACTTGGGTATGCTTTTTAAGTTGTATACTTTATATATATATATATATATATATATATATATATATATATATATATATATATATATATATATATATATATATATATATATATATATATATATATATATATATATATATATATATATATATATAATAAAAATAATTTTTTAACTAAAGTACAAAAAATTGAAATATGCATACTTTTCTTAAAATATCTTTCAATATGTTCGTACGCTTAAACCTATAATGAAAGGTTTGCATTTCTTTTGCAAACCATATTATCAGAATAGAAACGCTAACGCAGCATTTGTGCATACACAATTATCTCGTCCGTTATATTAAAGCAAATATAGATATAAATTGCTTAAAATATTTTGCAATCCACAAGCACTATTTTCTTTCGTTTTGAATAACTAATCAAAAATCGTATGACTTTTTTTTTTATATATAATATATATATATATTATATATATATATATATATATATAATATATATATATATATATATATATATATATATATATATTATATATATATATATATATATAATATATATATATATATATATATATATATATGGGTCATTCCAAGTCACTTCAACCAAAATTTGGCAATTTTTTCCGTGACCCCTTTCGATTTTTATGAAAAATGGCACACTAACAGATCTTGTTGAGAAAATATGAATGGCGTTTATTGCAGGTCTCTAGCTCATACGGTTCAGAAGATATGACCTTTGAAACTTTGGTCAAAAATGTCAATTTTCAGAGAGTAGTCCGAGGTCAAAATACAATATCTCGGCTTCTATGGCACTTAGAAGCATCGTGTAAAGACCATTTAAAAGATCTTGAATAGCGGTACAACATTTATTTAGATGATTTTGACCTTGGAGGTCAAATAAAAAATTTGACCTATTGTGACCTTGACCTTGAAAAAAAACCTCCTCTTCAATTTTTTTCAAACTTTGCTGAATTATTGTTATATATGTATATTTTAATTTTTTTAATGAATTATTTTTGGTTTTGGCTTGGTTTAGAAAATATAAGCAATTTAATAAGTACAAATATCACATTTTTCACTTTTTTGCGATTTTTATCTCTTTCAATGTATAGTTCCAGCATTTCCATTTCTCTTTCTCTCTCATATATATATATATATATATATATATATATATATATATATATATATATATATATATATATATATATATATATATATATATATTATATATATATATATATATATATTGTAAGGGGCTGGCTGCTGCCGAGTATATTTTTCTCGTTTCAGATTGCATGGAGTATTCTCTGAGGAATATAGTCTTACCTGCTTGTTGCTTTGCTGTTATGCTGTTTGATTTTGACTGTGCTTGGGATCCACAATATTAATGTGCATGTGCCATGTCCTAGACTGGAGAGCGTGAAGGGAGATTGATGTTAACGTGTTTATTTGTTTAGATACGTTAATGTTATTCTTCTATGTTAAATTTATTTTTATGCACTTGTGCTAATGAAAAGTCTTATGAGCTATTGTTCCCATTTCGGGCAATAATTAAAAACAGGTTATTCTTATTCAAACAGGTTGTTATTTTCAAGAAGGCATATTACTCTTTCAAGAGTAGGTTATATTCTTTGTGTTTTTATTATTATTATTAATTCATTATATATTTTTAGATCATTTAAACTAAGGTGAGGCACTGGGGTAATTATTTATAATTCTCACAGGTGCCGGTCTAGGGCCTTATTGCCTAGTGCTAATCTGGAGTTATAATCTCTATACCTATCAGGTAAAAAATATAGACAAGAGACCTTAATGGTTTATGAGATTATCATATATTTTTTTTTTTTTTAAAAATTTTAATATTAATATT
>SEYY01010186.1:2500-13286 GCA_009176605.1 Armadillidium nasatum
ATATATAATATATATATATATATAATATATATATATATATATATATATATATATATATATAATATATATATATATATATATATATATATATATATATATATATATATATATATATATATATAATATATATATATATATATTATATATATATATATATATATATATATATATATATATATATATATATATATATATATATATATATATATATATATATATATAATTATAATATTGTTAGGAAATTTTCATTTTTAAATTAAAAAGTGAAAATTTTGTACATTTTTAAATATTGTTGGTGCTGGGAGACGTTTTTCGTGTACGTAGCGAAAGCAGACTAAATTAAACAAACTTTCCTTTTACTTTTCATATACTTTCGTATTCAAAAATTTTGTTATAAAAATTTGATTGTCAATTGAACAGTGAGTTTGAAAGTCTATTTAAAAAAAATCGGAAAGAAAACAACAGTTCGAATGATAGTTTGATATATCAATAACCTTTAATTAATAAAACAATGTTCGGTGATATTGTTCTGAGAATATGTAATTAAAACTGTAGATAATCTTTAAAAATTTGATTTTAGAAAGCTGTTCAGTGATATTAGTGGAATTTTAAAGAGAATTTGGTCACCATCTTTATCCAGATTAATGTGAAATTGCAATGACAGCTGGCTCAACTCCAATCAACAATGACAGGTGGCTCATCTAGTAATGACATCAGCTGACAGATCATTTATTACCTCCTGTTGGTGCAGCTGGTGCTTTTGTTTTTGCTTTTAGCATCTGGTGCTTTTGCTCTAAGCAAAGTTATAATTATATTATTGCCATTATTTTCCTAGAACTTTAATTACAAATAAAAATAAAGGTAAAGTTTTTTAATTAACAACTTCAAAATATAATTTTGACAGACTAAATAATTCGTGCTTTATATTTATAAATTTTTAGCTGGTCTAAAAAGTTAAAAATCAATGTTTATAAAAATGAACAATTTACCTTTTCTCTAAACTTTTCATTTTTCATATTTAGTTCTGACTGGTGGGGAATAACTGAGTGAGGGAAAGACGGCACTGCCCTATAGAAAGATATTTCATTCTGTTCAAGACTCTAACATCAAATGAAGAAAGACTTTTTATATTTCTCATAAAGAATTACATATATTTAAAATCTTTAATATTTTGTTAGTGGTTTCTTTGGATTTCTCCCAGGTTGTCTTATTTCTCTCTCTCTCTCTCTCTCTCTCTCTCTCTCTCTCTCTATATATATATATATATATATATATATATATATATATATATAATATATATATATATATATATATATATATATATATATATATATATCATATCTCCTCTGGTGGGCAAAGGCCAGAGGCCTACCAAATTCCACCGGAGCCGGGAAAGATCAATTACATGGTCGATGGAGGCCGACGTGTCCAGATACACGGCGTTTGAAAGTATGCAAGTCAAAGGAAGTTGGGAAAATAGATGAAGGGAGTGTGTTCCAGACTTTACCAGTAGAGTATATGTAAGATTGAGCATAGCAGTTAAGTCTGGGGTCGGAAAGTTGGACAGAGAAAGGATGAGACTGTGCAGAAAGGCGTGTCGCACGAGCTCTTCTCAATGGAGGAGGTATGCGACGAGAGAGTTCAGAAGAGCAGTGTCTGTTGTAATAGCGATAGTAAAAAGAGAGTGACGCAACAATTTGACGGGCAGAAAGAGATTGGAGAGAGTTAGTAGTAAGAGCAGGAGAGTTGATGAGACAAAATGCCCTAGACTCCACCTTCTCTAGGAGAGCTGTGTGTGTGGAACCACCCCAGATGTGCGAAGCGTACTCCATACAGGGGCGAACAACACCCCTATACAGAGCAAGCAACTGGGGTAGCGTGAAGTAATTCTGAAAGCGCCTCAGAACATCCAACCTCTTAGAAGCTTGTTTAGAAAGAGAAATAATGTGATCTTTCCAAGAAAGATCACGAGAAAAAGAAACACCAAGAATATTAAGGACAGATGAAGGCCTGAGTTGTGTGTTTTCGAAGAAGATATCATAGTTGTGTGGAAGATTGTGTCGAGTGGAGAGATGAAGGAATTGAGTTTTTGAGGCATTTAAAACAACCATGTTTTCTCTGCCCCAATTTGAAATAAGTGAAAGATCAGAGGTTAGTTGCTCCAAGGCTACCCTTCTCGAGTCTAACAACTGCTGCTGGGTGGAACGTTTTTCGAACTGGAAGGAATAATGAAGGGTGGAGTCATCAGCATATGAGTGGATAGAGGTAATGAGGTAATAGAAAGAAGGTCATTAATGAAAAGTAGAAAAAGTGTTGGGGATAGGAAAGAACCCTGAGGAACACCACTATTAATAGATTTAAAGGAAAAACGGTAGCCGTCTAAAACATCTGCTATAGAACGACCGGAAAGGAAATTATAGAGAAGATCACAGAGAGAAGGATAGATACCGAAAGAGGGAAGTTTAGAAATCAAAGCTTTGTGCCAGACTCTATCGAAGGCTTTCGATATGTCAAGCGCGACAGCAAAAGATTCACCGAAATGCCGAAGAGCGGAGGACCAAGAGTCAGAGAGAAGGGAAAGAAGATCACCAGTAGAGCGTTTCTTACGAAAGCCATACTGGCGATCTGAGATAAGATTACAAGAATTGAGATGTTTCCAAATCTTCCTGTTAAGGATAGATTCGAAAACTTTAGAGAGAACAGAGGTCAAAGAAATAGGACGGTAGTTGGAGGGTTGAGAGGGGTCCCCCTTCTTCGACACAGGCTGAATGAGCGCACGTTTTCAGCAATAAAGGAAGGTTGAAGTAGAGAGGCAAAAATCTTTTACCGAGGCAGGGTGCAAGCTCGGAAGCACAAGTTTTGAGAACCACAGGAGGAATACCATCGGGACCGTAAGCCTTCTTAGTATTAAGCTCAGAGAGAGCAGAAATGACATCTTTAGAAGAAATTCTAATTTTAGGCATAATTGAGTTAGAAGGGGTTGAAGGAGGAGGAATAGCTCCTGAATCGTCTAAGGTTGAATTAGAGGCAAAAGTTTGAGCAAAGAGTTCAGCTGTAGAAGAAGGTAAAACAGCAGTTGTGCCGTCGGAAGATATTAAAGGAGGGAAAGAGTAAGAAGCAAAGTTAGAGTTGACATTTTTTTGCTTAATGCCAGAAAGAACGTGAAGAAGAGGAACCAGAAAGTTTATTGCATTTTCTACTGAGAAATGAGTTTTTAGTGTTACGAAGGATAGATTTTGCACGATTCCGGAATGTAATATAAGTAGCGTGAGTTTCTGGAGTTTGAAAACGACGATAATCCCTGCAGGCAGCATCCCTGCGGCGGATAGCGCGAGAACAAGCAGAGTTAAACCAAGGTTTGTTAGGTTTAGTAGAAAGGAAAGAATATGGAATGTACGCCTCCATGCCAGAGAGAATCCTCTTGGTAATGCGCTCTGCACACTCCGAGGAACCCCTCCCACAGAAGCAATAATCATTCCACGGGAAATCGAAGAAGTACGACCGCAGGTCCGACCAGCTTACGGAACCGAAGTGCCACAAACGTTTCCTTTCAATAGAAGGGGGTCTTTCCTGCGAAAGACTTGAAGAGATAGAAGAAGATACAGAGATAAGAAGGTGATTGGAGGAACCCAGAGGAGGAAAGAGCTTAATAGTATAAGGAGAAGGATTAGAAGTTAGGAAAAGGTATAGAATGTTGGGTTCATCTTCAAGACGATCAGGGATACGAGTAGGGAGCTGCACCAACTGCTCAAGGTCGTTTTGGATAGCGAAATGGAAGGCACGTTCACCAGCTGTATCATGAGAACTAGATGAAAGCCATTGGAGGTGGTGAACATTGAAATCACCTAATATGATGATTTCAGAGAAAGGAGAAGAAGAGAGAATGTGCTCAATTTTGGAGATTAAGTAGTCGAAGAATTTAGGATAATCAGTAGAATTAGGAGATAAATAAACAGAACAAATGAATTTACTCGTAGAATGGCAAGAGAGCCTAAACCATAAGGTGGAAAATTCGGAAGACTCCAAATTAGAGACACGAGAACAAACGACATCGTTGCGCACGTATGCACAACAACCGCCTTTGGCTGAAAATTGAGGATAGAGACAGTAAGAGGAAACAGAATAGGGTTTGCTATCAGAACGCTCAAACATCTGAGTTTCGGTCAAGAATAAGAGGTGAGGTCTAGAAGAAGAGAGGTGATGTTCAACAAAATGGAAATTAGAGTGCAGACCGCAAATGTTGCAGAAATTAATGAAAAAAATAGACCGTGCATCAGGACAAGCCGGCAGCTGTGTCTTGGTGGCACCAACCCCATCACCGGAGGCCACCAACTCCCAAGTGGTGATGGGGGAAGTGGTGGAGGAGGGGCTATATTTGGAAGCCGCCCCCCGGGGCTTCTCCGAGGCAACTTCTTTTGAGGCCATCATTTTAGTTTTTTTTTAACTTTTTTAAAGGGTGTCTGTATTAATGTTTTGTGTGTACGAAGGAGAGTTTACTCCGATTTAGAAGAAGGTGAGCGCGAAATGGAACGAACCATTGGGTACCGGGATGAGATGGGAAGTACCCTTAGCATCCCATATACCCAATGGGGGGTAATCTCATCGCCTCGGAAGCGCTACTCCCCTCCCCCGTAATATATATATATATATATATATATATATATATATATATATATATATATATATATATATATATATATATATATATATATATATATATATATATATATATATATATATATAATATATATATATATATATATATATATATATATATATATATATATATATATATATATATATAATATATATATATATATATATATATATATATATATATATATATATATATATATATATATATATATATATATATATATATAATATATATATATATATATATGGAAATAATGTATGAGAGAGAGAGAGAGAGAGAGTCAAATCACCATAAAATTATATAATAAATAATGCAATATTATCTGTCTGTCCTTCAAATCTACTTCGCATGAAATGTATGTGAGTTGTTACAGAGATAAAAGATAAAAATTTTGGATTGAGTCACATGGGATTTGGATCCAAAGTGATAAGTCAATCGAATCCATTAGTTGAAGAGAAGCGAATTCTTGGAATAAGATTTAACTTATCTTTTTGAAAAATGTTAATATTATCGAATGCAATATTGATGGTTGAAAATGATGTTCCTTTAAGTGTTATTATAAGTAGAACGAAAACCTTAATGGAACGTCAATCTCTATCTAATTTCATTAGTTACGCAAGCAGGCATAATTATATATATATATATATATATATATATATATATATATATATATATATATATATATATATATATATATTATATATATATATATATATATATATATATATGTATATGTATATATATATATATTATATATATATATATATAATATATATATATATATATATATATATATATATATATATATATATATATATATATATATATATAATATATATATATATATATATATATATATATATATATATATATATAGGGATAGGAAGAATGAGCTGACTGAGTTAAAAAGTCAAATGTGCCCATGGAATATTCGAATGGATTGACAATTCCTTTGAACTCCAATCCACGGCGATCCTATCATTTTTCTTCCTATTAATTGAAGGGAAATGTCTATTTAATTTTTGTCTTTCTTAGTCGTACTGATGTGGTGTCTTACAAATTTTTTAACACAATTTTTCTTTTAATGAGTTTATCCTAGATTTCCCTTTAACAACTTTCATACTTTTAAAGATACTTTATATTCTCTTTCTCTCTCTCACTCACTCTCTCCTCTCTCTCTCTCTCTCCCTCTCTCTCTCTCTCTCTCTCTCTCTCTCTCTCTCTCTCTCTCTCTCTCTCTCTCTCTCTCTCTCTCATCTATCTCTCTCATCTATCTCTAATAGTTCAACTATTACGTCACTCTCTTTATTCTATCCTTAATACAAATTCTATCCTTTTTAAAAAATCTAGTAGCAAAATTTTGTCAAAGTTTGGGAAAACATCATTATTCAACCAGTAGATCGTAATCGACCTCTTTGGTCACAAAGGCTTATAAAGTAATTGAAATAATCGTTGCATTCACCGTAGATTTTTCGCATTTTTTTTCGCCCTTGATACTAACTGATTTTTGTTATCGTTTATTTTAATAAAAATTTAAATATATACTAAATCAAATTTATTTTTAAAGCAATCTTAAGAAATGATGAAAAAATCCTATTAAATTTATGAATAATGAATTTTCTGTAAGAATGAATCATATATATATATATATATATATATATATATATATATATATATATATATATATATATATATATATATATATATATATATATATATATATATATATAAATTCAATATAATTCTGTTTAACGTAACAGAAGCAAGCATTTTGGTTCTGCTGTTGGTGAATAATGAAGGTAAGCAATTTTAAACATCAAATTATCAAAATAGGCGAGCAACAGGAAAATTTTACCCGAGTCGCTACGTGAAGTAATTCGAAAATACTTAATATGTATAGTCGTATCAAATTAACTTTAAATTTGATTACATGATTACTAGTTAGGTTAAGAAGTCAGCATTTCAATTTGAATGATTATTTTTTTTAAAAAAGGAAGTTTTAAAATATCTTTTTAAGCACCATGAATATTTTCAATTTTTCAAAAGGTTGCTCCAAAATTTTTCGATGCGCTACTGAAACTTTGCGATTTTTCTTAACATCTGCGTAACTGCACTAATGCGCAATAGCGCACATAATCGCGCAAGTGTCTACTACTTCTATATATATATATATATTATATATATATATATATATATATATATATATATATATATATATATATATATATATATATATATATATATATATATATATATATATATATATATATATATATATATATATATATATATATATATATATATATATATATATATATATATATATATATATATATATATATATATATATATATATATATATATATATTGGAAGGTAAACTTGACCCATATTCTCACAGTGCAGTGTATTCAAAATCATAAGTAGTAAAAGAAAAGATCAGAGTGAAAGACACAGTCATTCTCTCCGTGGTGTCTTTGTACTATTAAGTGAACCGTCAAGTATATAATAAGAAGAAAATAAAAATAAAAGACTATTACAATGAAAAAAGTACTATTAGTGTACATTATAAATAGTAAAAATTGTAATAAATTTAGATTAAATGCAGGAAAAACATTGAAAAACTAATTCAGTGCTTCCCTTCATTACAAAAAGGATTTAGCTAAATAGTAAATTCCTTATATTATTTGTGTTACAAAAGAATAGACTATTAGTTAAACCCAACTTCTTTACGAAGGAGATTTAATTAAATAATATATTTGCATTAACAATAACATAAGAAAATTGATGCAATAATTCGTCTAATTAGGTTTACAGGGGGCAAATAATAAAGCAGCTAACTTCTACCGTTAGGAAGGAACAGCAAAGAGCAAAACTTATTCATTTTATTTTTGGTGTTCATGCAATTCTTCACCCACTTGCAACTATGTATCTAATTTTCATAACCAGAAATTTCAGTGCCTTTCACTAGGGATGCCGATATTTTAAAAAATATCGATTATCTAGCATCGATATTTTAAAAAAATAAAAAATAAAAAAAAAAAAAAAAAAAAAAAAAAAAAAAAAATTTAATATATAAAATATATATATATATATATATATATATATATATATATATATATATATATATATATATATATATATATATATATATATATATATATATATATATATATATATATATATATATATATATATATATATATATATATATATATATATATATATATATATATATATATATATATATATATATATATATATATATATATAATATATATATATATATATATATATATATATATATATATATATATATATATATATATATATATATATATATATATATATATATTATATATATATATATATATATATATATATATATATATATATATATATATATATATATATATATATATATATATATATATATATATATATATATATATATAATATATATATTATAATATAAAATAAAATAATGTACAAAATATGGAAACAATTTTTATGGGAACAATTTTTATATATATTAAACATTTAAAAACACACACATTTTAAAAATACTGCTAAAAAATGGAAATAAACTAATTAAAATGCAAAACAATGTATCTCACCTAAAAAACTTAACTATTATTAAACTACATCACTAAAGTTGTTATTGCGCTGCTGTCTGTATTTAAAGATGGTTTGAGAGTGGTTATATAAAATGATTCTAAAATGCGTAAATCTAATGGGTGGTTGGTTTGTGTTATTATTTTGAAATTGGATGGATTTAATTGGTGTTGATGTTTTAAGGTGTGTTCTCTGATACTAGAATGGGAGGGATTAGTTATATTTTTACCAGTACGGGGTGATACTCCCCTATGCTCGCTGGTGCGCACGTGTAGTTGGCGCATGGTGCTACCAACGTAGATAGCTGGGCAGCTATCACAGTTGTATTTATATACGACCAGCGAGCGCAGGGAGTCCGGTAATCTGTCTTTATGATTTAATATGGAGCCGATTTTATTATTGTTTGTGAATATAGGAATGATTTTAAGTTGTGGAAATGTGTTTTGCAAAATAGGTTGAAGTTCTTTTTTTAATTTAATACTTAAGTGATCATAGAACGGAAATTTAATATATAAAATTTTTTGTGTAACTGTAGAGATCGTAGTTTGTTTATTGTAAATAGTGTTAAGGAAATTTTTTATTGTATTTTGAATAATTTTTGTAGGATATAAATTTCTGTTGAGGAACTCTGTTATGAAATTAAATTCTTTATGTATTAAGTGAAAATCAGATGAAATATGATATGCTCTGTATATTAATGCTTTGATATTGTTAAGTTTATAAATAAATGGTATGTGACTAAAATAGTTTAAACCTAATCCTGTAAATGTCTTTTTTACGGAAAATCGATGTATTGGTACAGTGTAAATTTTTACTAATAAAAATATCTAAAAACTGTAAAGAGTTGTTCGTTTCCTCTTCGCATGTAAATTTTATATTGGGGAGTTTATTGTTAAGAAAGTTTAAAAAAAGGGGGGCTTTAAAACTGTTATCGAATAGGAGGAAAGTATCATCCATGTATCTACTTGTAAAAATAAGGTTTG
Organism: Armadillidium nasatum; assembly: GCA_009176605.1. Classification (NCBI taxonomy): domain Eukaryota; kingdom Metazoa; phylum Arthropoda; class Malacostraca; order Isopoda; family Armadillidiidae; genus Armadillidium; species Armadillidium nasatum. The sequence continues at coordinate 11,754 of SEYY01010186.1, forward strand.
AAGGTGGTCGGGCATGTGGATAGCCAAGAGGTTTCATAATGATCCAGGTATATGTTGGCAAGAGCAGCACTTAATGGGGAACCCATAGCCAACGAGTTAGTTTGAAAATAAAGTTTGTTATTAAAAAAGAAATAAACATCATTACATGCTAAGTTTAGTAAATTTTTGAATTCTAGTTTTGTAAAATTATGGAAGGTGGTTAAATCTTTGAAGATTTTTTCCAGTAATATGTGGATAGCATCACTGGTTGGAATATTGGTGTATAGGGATTCGATGTCAAAACTGCACATATGGTATTTGTTGAAAGTTATTAATTGTGTGTATTTTGTTCTTGAAATCGTAGGAGTTACGGATGGTGAATTCATTGGAAGTATATGGTGTTAAAAGAGACGATAAAAATTTTGCTAATTTATAGTTGTGTGTGTTGTAGGCGGCAAGTATGGGGCGCATGGGTAAATTTGATTTATGAACCTTGGGTAAGCCATACAATATACCTGGTGCCGAACCTCTAGTATAAAGGTTATCGTATAATGTTTTGTCAATTTTTTGATTATCTAGTAAGTTACGGAGGGAACGATTTACTTTTTCTTCTAAGTTTAAGGATAAGTTAATCGGAATTTTGTTGCAAATTTGAAACTTGGAAGTGTCAGCTAGTAAACTATTCATCTTGTTAATGTAATCGTGTTTATTCAGTAGTACTATGCCTTGGCCTTTGTCTGGTTTACAAATTGTCAGGGAGGCATCGTTTTTAAGTTTTAGTAATACATTCAAGTCAGTTTTATTAATTAGATATGAAAAGACTTTTGAGGGTTTGAATTTATAATAATATTTATGTGCTAAATATCTTATCTTTTTAGTGAAAGCATCAAAATTTTCCTTAAAAGGATCATAAGGTTTCAGCGAGATTAATAGTTTTTCAAATGATAGGAAATGCGTGTAAAAATTAATCTTGAAAACTGGGAGGCTAAAATTTAAACCTAAAGTTAACAGTCTTTTTTCATTAGTGGAAAGGGATCTATCAGAAAAATTAAAAATTACTTCATCTGGGTTCAATGGTGTTTTGGTGAAACTTAAGCCTAAGTTGTATAATTTTTTCTCATGGCGTGCTTTACAAGTTTTAATGAATTTAGAAATATGCAAAGTTCTCAAGTTAGACAGGTAAAGGTGGTCTATATAGCTTAAAGAAGCTTTCACAGAGAGAGAAAGTTCTTGAAATTCACTTTCTAATTTGGATAGAGATTTGGTTTTACAAGAAATTTCATTGTTAAGTAATTTACATTGAAAACTTTTATATAGGTTACTATGATACAAACGGTTAGTAAAAAGTTTAAATCTTACAAACTTTGGAGTAATTTGATGGGCTTTACAGGTTTTTAAAAAAGAGATATCCAGTTTGAGTTTTTCGATCCTCTTTTGCAGTTTTTCATGAATCTTGAGGGCTCTTACGGTGTCTTGGCCATATCTTCTTAAAAGTACATCATTACGGCTTCTATGTTTTGGGAATCTTATTTTTATAAGGAACAGAAGAACCAG
>SEYY01010187.1:15000-17500 GCA_009176605.1 Armadillidium nasatum
CCGAATATATAATTATTGAATTCGGATTGAAAAATTGTGAAAATCAAATTAGAATTCATGCTTCTATGGTAGCCATTAAAATTTTAACAAGTAGTTTTTATTTTCTTTAAAATAAAAGTAGCCAGAGGATTGTTTTTGCAAACTTAACGTCACACTGCAAAATCTAGACACTCTCTTGTTACTGGTTTTGTTTACTTATAACATAGTCTGCATTTTCAACCTTTAGCAACTAATCTGAGTGCATGAGAATTCATCATTACATAAAAAAAATATATAAATAAAATTGAAAAACCAGAGCTAGTTGAATTCTGATTTAATGTGATAAACGCGTGAGATCTATTTCTTAAAAGTTACGAAATTGTGTAAGGTAACTTATGCACTGTAGTACAACTTATCATTTATATGATAAATATAAGACTTTCAACAGGTTGGGAATAATACTTATTACTAAGGATGGAGCGATACCAAAATTTTTACCGATACCAATACCGATACCGATACTTAAAAATTCCCCGATACCGATACCTAAAAATATGCCGATACTTGCCGATACTACTACCGATACCGATACTTTACTCTTGTCCAAAAATTTTACCGATACCGATACTCAAAAATATGCCGATACTGCCGATACCGATTCTTCACTCCATCCCTACTTATTACCTTTTGACTTTTTTTTTCAGAACAGTGATAGGGAGTAGGTAAGATTTTCTGTCTGTGTATGATTTCCATTTGACTTGACACACATAATAGGGAAAACAATGATAAAAGATCACATGATTTTTTTATATTAAAGTGTTTAACGAGAATTTTAAAACTCAAAGAAAGAAGGAAAAATAATATTAAAATGTAAATTACATTAATATACTTGAGCAGTTATACCCAACCCTTGGCACATCGAGTCATAAAATAGTAAAAATCAATAGTGCTCTAAAATATGCTGATTGCATACAAATATAAATTTATACAAATGCATGACATACGAACCTATGTCTACGGAGGGTTCGCCCCCCTGTACTCTCTGACCCGTGAGTAGTGACGACTATGTTTTAATAATCTAATTAAATACTTATATATTTAGTACCTATATTATGCATACAAAGAAAAAATCTGTAGTACTCGTACTTTTGTAGCACTAAAAATAATTAAGATTTTATACGATAATTCAACTCACATTGGTTGTAATCATCTGAATAATTTACAGACTTAAATAAATATCCTTTTTCATAAAACTTGATAAAATCAAGGTTAAATAATAATTTAATATATTATATTAGTTCCGTTTACAGGGCTTTAGAAGAGCTTGATCAAATAGTTGCTTGTTTCGCAGCGTCTTGTAAACCTTTTTAAAAAAAAAAATCATTCAAACGTGATTGAAAGCAGCCAATCAGCTGTCATTTGTTTTCGGATACTGAAAGAAGCCAATTAGCCAAGAGTAAATTCATTCCAAGCACACAGACACACACACATACACACGCATATATATATATATATATATATATATATATATATATATATATATATATATATATATATATATATATATATATATATATATATATATATATATATATATATATATATATATATATATATATATATATATCAAAACGACATATCCTATTAAAAAAAAAGAACTTGTAATTACTATCCATTAAAGTTAAGACTTATTTAAGGATTATGGTCTGAAGCATTTTAATATTCATCATTGATATTGACTTTTCTAAGTCATGGAACGTTAGTAAGTACTTATTGTCTTAAAAGATGCAATTTACATATTATTTATTTTTCATTATATTGTCAGTTGATTGGTGATTTAATCTTTTATGTTTTTTTTAATGTATGGCCTTTACGTGTGCTTTATATATATATATATATATATATATATATATATATATATATATATATATATATATATATATATATATATATATATATATATATATATATATATATATTATATATTATTTGAATTATATTATTAGAATTAATATTTAGTTTTCTGGCGTACTTAGTTCGACTTATCATAACATCAACGATCGACGTTGTCGTTTGAAACAGGCCTTATATATATATATATATATATATATATATATATATATATATATATATATATATATATATATATATATATATATATATATATATATATGCATATATCTGACACCGAACTCTATGCATTGAAAGTTAACCATCACGAAATTTCGCGCTATTCTATTTCTTTTTTTTCATCCTCTCACACAAGTTTTCCATTACTGTAGGCTTTACCTAACCATATATGAATGACTTCTTAATTCTCTTCTTTGACGCTTCTATAGATAATACTAGTATGAAATGTATTTTATAGTTGTTTATATCTTATCAGTTTTATCTAAATATCTATTCTTCATTCGTGCCTACAACCCACCGGCAGTTTTATTCAGAACCACATTTCATTTCCCTGCAGCTACTTTTCATCAATTTTTTTAATACTCATGCCTAATATCTATTCGATAGTGGC
>SEYY01010187.1:20000-25397 GCA_009176605.1 Armadillidium nasatum
TCTCTCTCTCTCTCTCTCTCTCTCTCTCTCTCTCTCTCTCTCTCTCTAAAGAAACTTCTAAGAGATTGGGTGTTCTGAGACACTTTCGTAACTTCTTTTCACAGGTTCAATTGCTTGCTCGGTATATGTGTATTGTTCATCCTCGTATGAAGTATGCATCACATATCTGGGATGATTCTTCCCAAAATTATCTTCTTTATAAGGTGGAGTCTATTGCTTTTAGATTTGTCAACAACACTACTCTTCCTAACACTTCAATTTCTTTCTAGCTTTCGAACTGTAGCATAGCTATCCCTACACTATCTCTAATCAAATGGGCACTGCTCTTCTTTATTCTCCAATCATTCCCTTCAGTTTTAGTGGAAAATTCTTGCAACCTTTCTTTCTACACAGTCTCATTCCATCCCTGTCTAAATCTCTGATCTCAATCTTAAGTGTACTCTCTTGGAAAAATTTGGAATACAGTTCCTCAATCTCTTTTCAGAACATCCATTAGGTTGCGTGCTTTCAAACGACATAGATCAGGGCATTTTGGTCTTTTGATTTGTTTTAGTTTTTTTTTTACAACATCGGTGGAAATTGGTAAGCAATGGCTCTCTCCTAAAAAAGGTACTACAACGGCAGGTGCTCGAGGGAGTGACCTCTCGCATTCTCCACCATGTGTCGTCCTCTTGCACAAGGGGTATCTTGCTGCACAGAATAGGGCGAGTTTTGGCAAACTCTAGACTTGCCCGTTGTGGTATCTTTCTTTCCAGCCACCTTGTTCTGTGGAAACTCTTTCCTTCGTCTGTTTTCCTGCTGTATTAACCTACCTTCTTTAAATCCTCTGCCTGCGCCATTCTGGAGTTCTTTGACACAATAGACCATTTATAGTATTAGCCTTTCGTTAACATAATTAGAATAGATCTGGATGTTGGCTTTTGGATCTCCTCACATATATATGCTTCCTTAAGAGTATGTGACTCTAGCCATTACGTTTACCTCAAGGAGGTGTCACAAACATCTATAAATACGTAAAAGATTTAGAGAAGAGACATTATACTCTCAAACACACAACATATAAAATCTGGTGTCCCACAGGGTCCATACTTGCTCCGCTTATATTTTCAATATATACAAACGAAATAAATCATCTAACACATACTCCTTACTCTGTCTCATTCTCAAGTATATGATTATATATATTATCAATATACGATCAATTAGACATAAACACTCACGATAACACTCTACTAAAATAGTTGAAAGCCTTAAATACAAATACTAATCAATAAATATGAGGTATATCGACTCAAATTAAATAACCATCATTAATACAATACTAATAAAATCCTATTACTTACTATCTTAATCAATATAAGCATAATCAAATAAATATGTAAGTGTGAAAATTAATTTTTTAAATAATAATGATACTAAAATATTATTTGTAATCATATATGACTATAACGCTCGAAGAACACAAATACCTCATTCGATGTAACATAATCCTGCAACTGTGCGGTATCTCAATAAAACCTTTACATTACAGAAAAAATTACGTGTGAACATTTATCTAAAATGTATACTCACCTTTTCAGTAAAACAATTAGTAAATGACACTTTTAGCAACAAAGCATTTTCTATTTACCTAACAATCCTAGATTTAATATGTGCTAAAATTCCAAAATACAACCCCAGTACTGCTCCATACTTCAATAGTTATATAATTGACACACATACTGATTTCACCCCAACATACTTTACTTGTCTTACTCTAGTCTGAATAACAACATCCCCAAATCAAACACACTAACAAATCATACAATGAGCTAAATAAACTGAAATATTCATAGAACTTATATACTCACAAGCTATATTATTATAATATAGCAGTAAGAAACTTTATATATAATATTCATACACCATCTTCATTCAATAAAACTTAAAATTTTGCAATTTGATCATCTTATAAACCTCTCCCTCCTAAGGAAATACACAAAGTAATAAAAAAAAACACATGCGAATTCCAAAAAACAAACACCAAAAACAATCAAATTGAAAGAGAAATAATCTTAAGAAACAACAATAACCTAAAAACCCTTTTCCATAGGTTCACTAAAGCACGACAAGCAGTAAACTACACCATCTCCATTCTATATAATAATCTCCCATACGACATAAAAAATGAAAGATCAATAAAATCATATGCGCGCATTACTCCTACTTACAATTAGTATTATAAATTACGGTAAATTGATCCTAATTATTATATTGTTATTATCATTTATATAATATTAATATATATTATATAATATAATTTATTATATTATTATTATATTTATTAATTATTATATTTATATATTTTATTAATTAATATTATATATATATATTTAGTATTATAATTAAAATTGTCTATATTATATAATAACTATATATATTATTAATTATATTATTTAAATATAATTATATTATTATATTATATTAATTACATCATGATTTATATTACTTATTAATTTATTGTCATTATTAATTATTAATTATATATTATATTATATTTATAATTTAATTAATTATATAATTTATTTATAATCATCTGTCTTTAGACATATAGATACTATTACCTTGGTTATCATTTAAACTATACGATTGTATAATTCTGTATTACTCTCAATAAATGGTACCATAACTCAGTAATGTTACAGTTTCTGTTTGATATTGATCATATAATCCCAGCTACTCCAATCTGATGAGTTTACAAATTACAAGAAGTAATAATTTCCAATCCATACTATACTGTACTAATCCATAACTTCTCAATCACTCAATAGTCGATTAATTATACATACGCGCAAATTTCCTCCTCTATCACGACGCGCTACGACTGTCAAATGTTGTTTTTATTTCGTTTCCCTGTACCTCAACTATGGATTCTACATATTTATATTACATTATACATTCGTGAATAATAACAAACTACGTCACATGCAAACTATTATTTTATTTAAAATTTATTTATATTGTATTTAAACCACTATGATAACCACTATGATAAACCGTGGAATCTTTATTTATAATCTTCATAACTGCTAATGATGTTAAATTTCGAGGAACATAAAAGATGGAACCGTTTTGTTAACCACTACTCCACTGATGGTTCAAAATGAAATAATCCAAAACTTCTACTGACATATCTCGCCTAGTGAAAAGTCCCTTCAATATTTCACCGAACACAACTTGGGCGTAGCGTCAACATGGACCAGGTTCTATCCTGAATTTAACTGCAGTGCAAATTTTATAATTTGATAACCACTATGATAAACCGTGAATCTTATTTATAATTTTTAACTGCTATGATGTTATAATTCGAGGAATCGAACCCGGTCCAAAAGATGGAGTCCGTGGTTGACCACTACTCCATCTTTTGGAATATCCATAATTATACATATTACAGTTAAAAATATAAAGACTTCCCCGACATTGGTTATCAAATTATAAAATTTGCACTGCGGTTTATATTCAGGATAGAACCTGGTCCATGTTGACGCTACGCCTAAGTTGTGGTCGGTGAAATATTGAAGGGACTTTTCACTAGGCGAGATATGTCAGTAGAAGTTCTGGATTATTTCATTTTGAACCATCAGTGGAGTAGTGGTCAACAAACGGACTTCCATCTTTTGGACCCGGGTTCGATTCCTCGAAATTATAACATATTAGCAGTTATGAAGATTATAAATAAAGATTCCACGGTTTATCATAGTGGTTATCAAAATTATATATATATATATATATATATATATATATATATATATATATATATATATATATATATATATAATATATTTATATATATATATATATATATATTATATATATATATATATATATATATATAATATATATATATATATATATATATATATATATATATATATATAATATATATATATATATATATATATATATATATAATATATATTATATATAATATATACTATATTATATATATATATATATCCTGTTAGAATGTAGGTCGATTGGGAATATTTGTTGACCTCTTGAAGAGAAACGGAATTCAATTTGCCATTAAATTGAAAACCCTGAATCGAATGATTAATTTCGTTCCCATAAATGGATTCGCAGAAGCTTAATTGTATTTATGATCCCCTTTAGAAGCATCATTTCTTGGCCACGGAAACCAAAGGTTAAAACCCAAATTATAAGCCATTCATAATCGTTCATTTTTTATTGGATTTATAAACACTGATATCTGTTAGCACGGAACAGAAGGCTTTCAGGTATATATACTTAATTATGTTTATTAATTATAGAGGAGGGAAACTGTATATGAATTAGTAACTGTATATCTCTTAATATATAAACACTCTCTCTCTCTCACACACACACACACACACACACACACACACACACACACACACACACACACACACACACACCACACATATATATATATATATATATATATATAGTATATATATATATATATATATATATATATATATATAATAAAATAATATATATAATATATATATAATATATATAATATATATATATATATATATATATAATATATATATATATATATAATATATATATATATATTATATATATATATATATATATATATATATATATATATATATATATATATATATATATATATATATATATATATATATATATATCAAAGATATGGATGAAAGTGAAGAAATTAAGATTAAGTTATCAGTGTCTTCAGTTCAATATAAACATGTTTTAATTATAAAATGAATTATCAATGCTTAGATCCTCAAGTCAAAATTCACGTAGCCTTCCGAAAGACAAGAGGAGACGTATCAAATAATTGACTATCACCACCACCCACCATCTCCCTCTGAGGGCTGGGGTGGATGGAGAGGTTGGTTTGGCATGAAATTGTCTGCTTGTTTTTGTATACGGTCTTTTTCTTGAGGTCAGATTCTGATTCTGAATTAAGACAAACAAATTCCTTCAAAATCATAATCCCCTTATTTATCCTTTGTTTACGTGTTTGAGGGCGCTTGTTCTATCCCACTTGCGAATCCTAGGTATATAGCACCTAGAAAAGTTCCTCTCCTAGAATAGGGCATTGCCCGTGAGATGTGAACTTTTAATAATAATTAAAAAAGTGTTAATGATGAGAAGAAGCTGATGTAAAATTGGTGAAATTACATTTCAAAAATTTTATATCATGCAAAATAATCACCTACGACTATTTTTAGTTAATAGTACAGTTTTCAAAAAGATGTCATAAAACAATTATTGTTCTTTTAAAAATAATTTTGAAACAGAAATTTAAATATTGTATCATCATCAATATCAACCACATTTAATCTTATTTTTTTTTTTGACCCATTGAACCAGAAAGGAAATATGAAA
>SEYY01010188.1:0-5000 GCA_009176605.1 Armadillidium nasatum
ATGCAAATGTGTTAATAATATGGTTGGAGATGCTTATGTCAGTTGTCGTCAACCACTTACTTCTTGCAGTGATGATGAGGATTGCTCTGGAGATATGTCATGCACTGGTGGAGTTTGTAAACCAAAATGTTCGAGTGATGGAGCATGTTTAGATAATGAGCGATGCATTGGAGGAACATGTAAAGATATATGTAATTCAGATCTGCAATGTGGCTCTGGGAATATATGTATGGGGAGAGTCTGTATATCCGGATGCAGATCGGATAATACTTGCCCCTCTGAAAATGCATGTATAAACAGAAAATGCACAGATCCCTGCAAAGGCACCAGTGTTTGTGGAGAATGTGCTGTATGCAAAGTAGTAAATCATCGTCCACAATGTTCATGCCCGCCCAGTACCATTGGAAATCCAGCTGCACTCTGCTCAGTACCTCATAAGTCATGTTCTGCAAATAACAATTGTCAGCTAAAAGAGTCTTGTGAAGGAGGTTATTGTCTTTTGAAATGTGATAATAATGAAGAATGTAGGTGTGGAGAAAAATGTTATAAAGATCTTTGTAGGCCTGAATGTGATCTCAGAAAAAAATGCAATCAAGGATTTTTATGCGAAAGAGGTGCTTGCGTGGCTGGTTGCAGGACAAACTCAGACTGTCCATCAAACACAGAATGCATTAACAATAAATGTAAAAACCCTTGCGATTCAAATCCTTGTGGTGCAAATGCAGAATGTAGAGCTTCTGACCATCGGCCATTATGTATTTGTCCAAATGGCTATCATGGCGATGCTTATGTCAAATGTATTGAATTCGAATGCCAAAAAGACGACGAATGCGACCCTGACAAAGCGTGCATACAAAAAGAATGTAAAGATCCATGTTTATTGGGAGGCTGTGGATTGAATGCTTTATGTTCAGTTGTTCAACATAAGGCTGAATGTTCATGTCCCACCAACTATTATGGAAACCCAACTATTGCATGCAAAGAAGATCAAAATGAATGCCTTAACAATCCATGTGCTGAGAATGCCCGGTGTACCAATACAATAGGTGCCTTTGAATGCAAATGTAATACTGGATGCCAAGGAGATCCTTATAAAGTTGGATGCATCTGTCCCCAAGATCAGGTAAAACCTTGTTCAAGGTTACCTTGTGGAATAAGAGCGGAATGCCGAGAAACATCTTTTGATGATGCTGAATGCTACTGTCCACCTACCTACCCTGTTGGAGATCCAAATATCAAATGTAAGTGTCATTCTATTATTATTTATATATATATATATATATATATATATATATATATATATATATATATATATATATATATATATATATATATATATATATATATATATATATATATATATATATATATATATATATATATATATATATATATATATATATATATATATATATATATATATATATATATATATATATATATATATATATATATATATATATATATATATATATATATATTTATATATGTATATCATCTAAAATAGGTTTTGAAGACTGTAGGCAAACAGGTTGTGGCTTGGGTGCAGATTGTGTTCCAGGAAAAGGCAATTTCCATAAGTGTGTTTGTAAAAGTGGGTTGGAATGGCAACCCTTATGCAGAATGCGTCCCAGGTAAGTTATGACAAAGAAAACATGTTTCTTTTATATGTTTAATAACTTATTTTTCTTTTGAAATATTTGTACTGTTTAAATACTTGTATAAAATAGATTTTAAAAAACTCAATAATAAATAAAACATTTATTATATTTCCTTCTTGGTTAGTATCATGTATGGAAAGTTGAAGTTCCTGATTTCACACTTTGTCTTTTTTTTTAAAGAGAAAAAAATTCAAGGGAAAGTAAACTGAAATATAAAACAAATTTAAAAATAAATAAATATAAACGTCAACTGCTCTGCCCACCTCGACAACGGTATAGTCAAGAGCTTTTTAAATAATAATAATAATAATAATAATAATAATAATAATAATAATAATAATAATAATAATAATAATAATAATAATAATAATAATAATAATAAAATAATAATAATAATTAATAGAGGCCCACCTCGACAATGGAATAGTCAAGAGCTAATTAATTAATTAAATAATAATAAATAATAATAATAATAATAATAATAATAATAATAATTATAATGATAAAGCTGTTGCAACTAAATAACAAATAATAATAATTAATAGAGGCCCACCTCGACAACGGTATAGTCAAGAGCTTTTTAATAATAATAATATTAATAATAATCAATAATAAAGCTATTGCAACTAAATACACAAATAATAATAATGATAATAATAATTAATAGAGGCATTACAATTATCTTTGCAGGTGGTAATAATAATAATAATAATAATAATAAATAATAGCATTACAATTAACTTTAAAAAGTGGCTATAATAATAATAATAATAATAATAATAATAATAATAATAATAATAATAATAATAATAATAATAATAATAATTAAAAAGTAGTTTATTAACATAACTTTCCTAAAAAAGAAAACAAATTAATTAAACAAAAATACAGCAAATTCTAACCCATAATAATAGTTTAAAAATCCTTAGATCTTACCCATATATTTCAACTAATTTTATTTTTATTAAGCATAGATTAAAATAACGACACTATATATTAAAATTTACCAATTAATTTTTTTGCATTTTGGAAAGGTTAAAAACTTAAAAGTTACTTTTTAACATTTTTTTTTTTTAATAATTTTATCAATTTAAGGATGTTGTAAGGTTATAATTCATTGTTTAAAAATTTTCAGTAATAATTTGTTTTTTAAAACTTTTGATGTTATGTCGCTGTATAATAATAAAAATAATAATAATAATAATAATTAATAAAAAAAATTTAAAAAAATATTAATATCAGCAATGTTGTAAGCATTCTTATAACTTTTAACTACTTACTTGGTTCTTGCTTTTTGATTGGTACCCTCGATCACCTATTTTCTGGAAGATAAATTGACCGAGGTTTTGGCCATCACATTGCATGCTCACAAGGCCTTTCTTCTCTCACGCTAGATACTCAGTGCACCCTTGACACAGACTGCCAGCCGTCTAAGGCATGTCTTGGTGGCCAGTGCAGTGACCCTTGCACCTTGAGGGGGGCGTGTGGCGAAAATGCTCTTTGTCAAGTAATAAACCATCAAGTATCATGTAAATGTCTTCAATGTTATAATGGGAATCCAAAAATTAAATGTGATCCTGATCCTCACTGTTCAGCTTCGCAAAAAACAACTCCTACACCTCTTACAGGAGTAGAATGCAAATTAGATTCAGATTGTGAAAGTTTTGAGGCTTGTAAAGATGGACAATGTCATAATCCTTGTTCTCTTTCAACCTCTTATTGTGAGTCAAACAAACGGTGTGAAGTCAGGCAACATAGACCCATTTGTATTTGCAAATTTGGATTTACTGTAAATTCAGCGGGTGAGTTTATTTGTGCAGGAAGACGAATTGAATGCAGAGAAAGCTTTGAATGTTCTCCGAATTTGGCTTGCATCGACAACAAGTGTGTAAATCCCTGCTCTGTCCAAAAGCCATGCCCCCCGAAGAAAGAATGTTCAGTTGTAAACCACCAACCAGTCTGTATATGTGAAGAAGGATGTCATCCGTCAGTCACTATCTGTCTTAACGATAAAGGATGTCCCTCGTCACAAGCTTGTATGCATTATCAGTGTACAAATCCCTGTGAAAGTCATGTCTGCCCTGGAGATTCGCCTTGCTACGTCGAAGATCACCAACCTCTTTGCAAGTTTTGTCCGCCAGGTTACACAGTTGAAGAGAACTTAGGCTGCGTGCCAGGTAAACAAGATTGTTCTGATCTGACACTCACCCGCGACTCACGTTAGTAATACAATTAACAAGAATGAACGGTGACGGCCATGTAGAAAGGCATTACGCCAACGTATGTTTGTCCGTTCTACTATGACTAATTAAGGCGACGCCAAGGACTTAACAAATATAGAAGAATTTGATCCTCTAATTACTACCATGTATTATAACCAAATTAGAAAAAATGTGTCAGTGTACTTATAAATTGACAATATCTTTAGGACTAACCTTAATCAAATTTATTGGATATTAATGCTGAACTTATTAAATTACGAAAATCAAAATTGATAAACGTTTTCGCAGGACGAGAGAGACAAAAAGACTGTAGATCTTTAACAATTCTGTATTTACGTTATTTATGATTCTGCTTACTTATTGATTGAGTGTTCTTTAATTTTAATTAGTTTTTGTAAGTGAAATCATAAATAATAATTAGTGTAAGATTAGTTTTTTCTCTTATTTATGTACTGTATTTTAATTTTCTTCTTTAGCCTGTTTTCATTCCTTCTTCTCATTATTTTAATATTTATTTTACTGTTATTCATTTCATGATATGGTTCACAGAATTGACAACTTCACCTAATATAACACAACATGAGTGTAGCAGCCACCGTCAATGTAGCACTAACGAAATATGCACTACAGGAATTTGCACAAACCCTTGCATCAAACAATGTGGGAAAAATAAATGCACAGTTGAAAAAAAGCACTCACCAAATGCAGTTAAAATAATCTGTCTTAAAGAAAATAAAACTAAAATAGTTAATGAGGAAGCACCTAACATAGGAAAAACACTTAACCCTAAATTTCCAGATTTTGACACAGAAACAACTACAGAAAAAACAACAGCTATAACATCAACCTCAATTACTGAAAATGACTTAACCTCCAAAACAGCAACTAATAAACCTTTTACAACGCAATCATCACATAAATTTGTAGAAAATATTAAAACATCCAGTGTTTCTCATACCAAAGAAGATTCAACTACCCCAAATCCTATACTTAATGAAATATTCACCATTACAAAATCTACAAGTAAATCACAAACTAATAAACCATTCACAACTTCATCAGTACGCCCAATAACATCCAAATATGTATGCACAAGCAGCATGGAATGCCAAAGAGA